>PVJH01004543.1:0-68619 GCA_004026705.1 Nesogale talazaci
CCATGCACTTGCCCTGATGGAGTCAGACCTCTGAGTCAGGAGAAGCCACAGAGAGATCCCTGCCAGAACTGGGATACTACCACCAATTGATACTGCTGATGGACCCTGAGCACTGGAAATGAGAAGCCATGGAAAAACCCCTGCCAGTGCCAGGATGCTTCTACTGCACATGTTTCGTGAGTCAGAAGGAGATTTTATAGACTGGTATCAGACATATGGGCTAATATCAGACTTTGGACTTTGGACTGGGTTGGGATGATTTTTTTAATGTTTCGTTCCTCTTGTATATAAACCTTTTCCTTATAGTCATATGCGTGTCTATGAATTTGTTTCTCTAGTCTACCCGGACTAACACACAAGGGCTCAAGTCATAAGAAAGTGTTTTGAGAATGATCATGGCAACACATACACAAATGTGCTTGACACAATGGATGGATGGTTTGTGATGTATGAGCTCCCAATAAAATGATTTTTTTAAAAAAGGATGTGTGGGACTTCCAAAGGTACAGTGGGGAAGTCCGGACTGCTAACCCACAGTCTAGTGGTTTGAATCCAACCGCGCTCCAGGGGGAAGAAAGGTGTGGCCATCTGCTTCCAGAAAGAGCACTGCTCAGGCCATGCTGGGAGACATTTCTACTCTGTCCTATGAGATTGTTGTTCCTGTGAATGGCCCCTGCAGCAAGGGGGCAGGTGTGACTTGGAAGGACAGAAGGAGGAGTGAACTTGCACAAGACTGCTGTTGGGATCTGGGGCATGGCCGCCCTCCTAGGATGGCACAGGCCTGGTGGTGCCCTTTGCCTTGGTCTCCACGACCACCTTTCCTGGGTGCCACTCCGACCTCCGGCCACTGCGTTTCCAAGTGCCCCGCAGGTTCCTCTTGCTCTTACCTTAGAATTGGGCTTTCCCTGGATCTTAGCACAGGGTTCACTCACCATCCAGCCAGCTGACCTAGAGCTCTGGCTCAGGATTCTGTCTTTCTACCTGCCTTTCCAACCACTTCCGAAGAGTCTGGAAAGGCAAGAGGCAGGCATCAGGGCCCAGCCCGCATGAAGGTCCACGCCTCACTGTCTTACTTATTTGTAGTCAGGCACCTGGTTGGGATTATTATTTTTGGTTTCTCTGGAAACAGCACATTTTGGAAATCAGGAGTCAGAATGTAATATCCACCTTCTTTTTCTCACCTTACTGCAGCCTGTACATTCCCTTTGCAAGGTTATTAACTTCCTCTTTGTGTCTTGTGTGCCAACCCCTTTTCATCAGGGACTCAAATCAGACTAAAATGGAAATGAAAGTGCTATCGCGAGGGAATAAAAACAACGGTGCTGGTCAGAGACAAGAACGTCTCATTTACATGGACTTACTTTCTTAAGGAAAAATCACACCTCCGCTGCTGGGGGAAAGGTACTTCAGATGTCTTTGACGAATTCAGCTCAAAAGCAAACCACACTGGGGCTTAAGCTGTTTATGCAGAGATGTTGGTTCAACTATTAAACCAGTACTCTGAAAACTTCCCTCTGAACTGTTTTTCCCATCACCTACTCATAACCAGTGACTCGCCACAATAGGATGGTGGACTTGATTAGAACCACTGAAACTAGCACTCTTAACCACTTGAGTCCAGTCATGTGGGCCAGGAAACTGCTTCCTGAGATTAGTGGAGCAACCTGGCATCCACCAGGGCACTGTGGCCTGCCTCTCGGGTCCCTAGCAGCGACAGTGTTATTTCTCTTATGAGCCCAGTTCTCTGAATTTAACCTTTGAGAGGACTCCTGCAGTACACGCCCTTTAACAACTTGAAATCTTCACAAAAGAGATGAAGGTTACTGTCATCCCCAGAACGAGGCTCAAAGGTAGAGTCCGTGCCTTCATGTTCGATGGCCACTCACCCTCATGCGCGGTCACCACGCCTCTGTTCGTAGAGGCTGACAGATTTTGGCAGAGCTTCCAGACTAGGGCTAGGAAGAAGAACCCAGGCGTTCTAATTCCCAGAGTCAGTTCATGAAAACCTTCTGGATCACAACAATGTGAGAGACACATCCTATAACGAGGATGACACAGGACCAGGCAGAGTTTGGGCTCATGGGGCATGGGGTGGGGACTGATTTGATGGCAATTAACACCTTTCCAGAAAGACACTCAGAATCTGGACCCTCTTAGTAGCTAACTGCTGGGAAGCTGTGCACCGTGTTGTCAATGCTCAGCTGGGCTGCTGTCAGGCAGCTACGTGGCTGTGGTCCTTACCTGCTCCCGGAGCCAGCCCAGGGTGAGCCATGGAAGGGGAATAGTCATAAGCAGGCCCAACTGCACAGTGTTTTCTTGTCAAGCGCAGTGCCTCGGGCTGCACATGGAGGTGATCCCGCTGCACTTCTCACAGTATTCAGGGCATTGCACCTCTTTACAGAAATGCCCGCTCACACATCGATTTACGAACTCGACACTCATGCCCCCATGAGCAGGCCCTGTGTTCAGCAATGGGTTTTAAAGGGAGTACTTCTGACACGCACAGAGAACTGTAGTGCTTCCCGCCCCAGATGGCACCGTTCTTTTTACCCATTCAGGACACGTTCTCTATCATGTCCTAAGCTTTGCATAGGCTTAAATTAAGTTCATGTACTGTTGCTAACAAAATACCTTTAAACTATACATATCCTTCGAGCTATTTCTACGCTTGAGTCGGCTGTACCTTATAGAACCGATAATATTTGACTTTTTTTGACCAATCAGAGCAAGTTACTTGCCACCCTCCTCCCCCATCTTCCCCCACGTTTGAATCCAATCAAACCTGAACTTCAGCAGGCTGGCCGTCTCTCCTTGCACACATGCCGTCTGAGAGGGCTTCAAAAAAATTCGTAGCAATATTCCATGATCTTGTCATTCTGTTTTCCCGTGACCTTTTTTTAAGACCCGTCCTACAGGACTTTCTGCTTGACTTGAGCAGGGATGATAAAAATGTTCAGCAAAATTGTGTATACTCATGAATATAGTTTAGAGGTGAAGTAATTTTCACGCCCTTTCATATTTAACAATGAGGGCGGTGGGGGAATCAACTCAGGCCCAGACTGGGTATGTATTTTTCCTAACTATGCACACCCACTCGTTCACCCTGACGGATGGCTTCTTCAGGCTCAAGGTCAGGTCTAGAACTAATAGCTGCATCCAAACCCATTTTTTAAAAAGTCAATGGAAGTGATGCCCTCCCACCCCCACCCCCCCAAAAAAGTCAACAGAATCAACAAAGTATCAGATCACCTTCTATTTGGATCTGTGATGCCAGCTCCGTACTCACATTCCCTATTAGTGAGTGTTTGTGCCCTGGAAGCACCATGCTAAGCACCGGGAGAAGAGACAAAAGATATGCTCTCAAGAAACATATCCTCTGCTTAAAGCTACACAAAAAATATAAATAACAATAGTCTCTCAGGGTTCCTCAGACTATGGCCCATGGGCCACATGCGGCCCGCCAAAGACATTTATCTGGCCCGCCAGGTGTTTTTGCCACTACTGCTGTCCTGCTTAGCAGCCAACTCATCCCCGGCCCACAGTGAGTTTTTTTCATAGTTTTTTTTTTTAAAACTATAGTCCAGCCCTCCAACGGTCTGAGGGACAATAAACTGGCCACCTGTTTAAAAAGTATGAGGACCCCTGGTGTGCTTTCCATTTCCAACTAGAACACAGGGCAGAGTAGAGAGATGGCAGCCCTTCCACAGCTTTGAACCACCTTCAAACATTAAGGTCCAAAGCCCGACACAAATGTATACAGCGTGCAGACCCAGTGAACATGGCCATAAAGGTGCCCTCCTCCATGGGCCCGGACCCACAAGCCCTCTCATCGCCGCAGAATCCAGGACTAGAGATCCTCCAGGTCGGTTAAGTCCACGGTCACTTTCAAGAACAGGGTGTCATCTTTCAGGTAGGTGTTCTTGGCGTTCTCCAGCGTGGAGTGGGCCACAAAGCGGGGGCACCCGGAGGCGATGTTCATCTCCCCATCGGGCCTTTTAAAGCTGCTGCTATTGGGGTCGGCCTTGAAGGTCTCCATGATGTGGTTCTTTTTGCCACTCTGGTCCAAAAGCATCAGGGTCACCCTCTGCCTGAATGGCCAGGGCAGCAGCGAGTCAAACTCCCCTCGCATCACCACGAAGTACAGGGACAGGTGTGTGCCCTTCCCGGACCCGTCCCCGTTCAAGTAAGCACGAGCACAGAGCCGGTAGCCACAGCGGCTGGTGTAGAAGGGCTGGCTGAAGACCGAGACCGTGTGCCCGTCCACCGCCTCCCGCTTCTTCATCCCGTAGTCTGTTACCTTCCAGATGAGCTTCCCGTTATAGCAGGCACCCTCCAGCAGTTTGAATCGCTCCTCGTTTTTATTCAGCTGTGCTTTGTGAATATTAATGTGGGCATCGTGCTTGTTAGTCTGTCCTTCCAAAACAACTGCGAAGACGGGGTGGGGGGGAAAGATTCCGTCAAGTCTGGCGCTTGGCTTGGGAATTCGCCCCATGTGGAATTTTGTTTCCTACACTTCTACCACCCTGGAGACCGACTGAACCCAGAGTCCACAAATGGTCCGTATCTATTAATAATATCAACTCCGTTAATAAGTTGACACTTGGTGAGTGTGGAAGCAAGAAAACCTGAACGTGGACTCTTAAAAGTCCAGCTCGGCAGTCAGCCAGCCCCCAGTAGCAGGGGGAGCTCCGGTTTCCCAGTTCACAAACTGCCTACCACGAAGTCGATTCTGACTTATGGCCACCCTCTGGGACAGAGTCAAACTGCCCCTGTGGGTTTCCAGGATTGTAACTCTTCACTGGAGTAGAAAGCAAAGTCTCTCTCCCGATGACTGGCTGTGAAGTTCAAACCGCAGACTCCGTGGTTTGCAGCCCATTCAGTAACTGCGGCACCACCTGGGCTGCTTGTGTTCTCACTGGACTGCTTCAAAGAAACCCTGAGTTCTCCCCGGCTTACACCCAAACCAAACGAAAGGGTGGGGAGGGTCACACTCTCTCTCCTTCAGCACTGCTCTTGTTTTCCCTTCTCCTTAAAAACCACCACCCCCAGTTCTTGGAATTCCCTGTCCCATCCTAGCCCTCTCTTTTCCAACCCCCTTCCCAGGCCCCAATTTTGCCTGAGTGGCCAAAATCTCACAGTTGATCCCTCCCGGGAAGCCAGGGTCCACTACTATGTGTTCTGGACAACTGTGGCTTACCATTTCTCCAGATGTTGGCTTTTGTTTCCCAAACAACACACAGACAACGAAGCTCCCCAAAGGGAAATAAAGCAGCAGGCATACCTAATCTCCGATCATTGGTTTCTAGCAGGGTGATCTTCTGTTTAATTATGTCAATCTCGTCCACCAGAAGCCTCAGGTCAAGTTTGTTTTGTGGCTGGTTAGCCATTTGCTGGAGCTGATACACTTGAGCTTCTATCCAAGCCACTTTGTCAATGTTACTGGCAAGAGCCTTTCAGTACAAAAGGGAACATAATGTTACAACAACAACAAAAATTCATCTTAGTATTTTATTGAGGTGACTTTTTAAAAACTCATATTTTCACACAAAAAGAGTATACAATTTATATACATGTAAAACATTTAAGTCTATAGACATAATTATATGTGTGTGCATAAATGTATGTGTGTATGTATGTATGTATGTATATATATATATATATATATATATCCCTGGAGTACAGTCAGGTAAGCATTGAAGTGCTAATCTCAAGGTCAGTAGTTCAAACCCACTAGCCATTCCAAGGGAGAACAATGAGATTGTCTGTTCCTGTAAACATTTGCAAAATTGCAGGAATCTTAAATAAGGTTCCTATGAGTCTGAATCAGCTCCATGACAGTGGGTTTACATGTATGAACATGTATTCATATGTGTATGTATATATTCATACACATATATGTTTATAATGTATGGACATATATTCAAAGCCATCCCATATACCTGTATATACTAAATGTACCTGTGTGTGTGTGTGCTGTCATTGCTGGGTGCTGCAGAGTCTATTCTGACTCAGCAGTGACCCCAGGTGAGAGTGCACAATGCCCCCAAGTTTTCTAGGCTGTTCCATGGCAGGGACAGATCACTAGGTCTCTGGGTGGGTTGAAATCACCGACCTTTTGGAAAACAGCAGAGTACCTAAGGGCGTGCCACCACGGCCCTACGCTCACACGAGGGTGTCTGTGTGAGGGGCCATGGTGCCACAGCGGGTTGAGCATGGAGCTGCTGGCCACAGGCTGCCATTACAGACCCACTAGTCACTTCTCAGAGAAAGACAATGCTTCCTGTCCCATAAAGACTGACAGTCTCGGGAAGCCTCTGAAGCAGTTCTGCTTTGCTCTCTAGCAGTGATTGTCAGTCTTTCTGGCTCCACGACCCTTTTATACAGTTCCTCGGGTTGTGGTGCTGGCTACTTCATCACTATCATTTTGCTACTGTTATGAATCATGTGACCCTGGTGAAAGAGTCATTCCACCTCCAAAGGGGTCACGATCCCCAGCTTGAGAACCACTGCCCTTTGGGGTCACTATGATAGAGTCACTGTGAGTTAGCATCAACTAAACGGCAGTGGGTTGGGTTGGGTTTGTCTGTGTGTGTGTGTGTGTGTGTGTGTGCACGCGCACGCGTAAGTGTCTGTAAACAATCTATAAAGTATAGTGTGGCGGTCATGTGTTTATGTTAATCTTATGATTGAAATGTAGGGGTGGAGTCTACCCTGTTAATCTAGAGATAGCCATGGAGTAGCCAATGAGGCCTCCGTGTGGGCATGGCTTTCTCCTGAGACTTCTGGGAAATCTCGTGATATTTCCCTCCTGAAAATGAGAAGCTATACCCCTGGTTGTTCAGAGTTAGTCTCAGAGACGATGAATCATGGACAAGACAAGATGGCAGTGTCTGAGGAGCTGGAGAAGCTACGTGGTTTGGCCCTGATGGAGCCAGACCTCTGAAGCTGGAGAGGCCACGTGGAGACCCCTGCCAGTGATGAGTTGCTTCTACCACCACTGGATGCTGTTGATGGACCCTGAGCCCTGGAAGTGAGGAGCCATGAGGAGACCCCTGCCGGCGCCAGGACTCTGCACCCACTGACCTGTGACTTTGTGAGTCAGAAGGAGACATTATAGACGGATATCAGGCATATGGGTTAATATCGGACTTATGACTTTGAACTAGACTGGGCTAGGATGCTTTCTCAATGTTCCATTCCTTTTGTATATAAACCATTCCCTTATATCCATATGTGTGTCTATAAATTTGTTCCTCTAGTTTACCTGGACTAACACATATAGGAATTACATCATCTAGATTCTCCTGGGATAACTTAAATTTCAAATATAGTGGTCATACCATATATCTTAAAATCTTTTTCACTACATATTTTATAATTATGATTGATGGCATTTTTTCATTAAAAACTCATTTGTGATTCCTTAACCATCAGGATTCAGAGAGTTACTTTTGCTATAATGTAGTGATGCCTAAAGCACCACTCCATGAATACATTTCCCTTGTTGGTTATAAAGTGCAGAATTATAGGTACTCACAAGGGATCAAAAATCAAGTGACTAAAGCCCTCATTGTTGTGGGCTATATAAAATACAGGTTCCCAAATTTATTTGGCCTGGAACAAGTTTTCTCAGGGACCTCCTGACCATGAAAAGCTTTGGTAATAATAATTCAATAATTGAAGTGTACTTATTTGGTTTTGTAACCCCCCACCCCCACCCCAATTGCTCCAGCACAGCACTGCAAGGGACCAATATCACTCACTTTGGGAAACCCCAATATAAAATAAAGGGATATCATGTAGATAAGGCAAATATGGCCGTATGAAGTAACTCTAGGGATATAAATAAAATATAGTAAAGGGATATAATATATGCCATTTATTCTCAAGTACTAAGAAAGAACGTGCAATTACACACACATCTATCTACCTATCTATCTATACACACACACACACACATATATATATATATATATATATATATATATATATATCTAGAGAGAGAGAGAGAGAAAATGGGACAGTTGACAGTGGGTAACTGGGTGGAGCGGTCGTGGGTGATGGTTGCACTATTCTTACTCTGAAATCATATAAAACCTTAAAAGAAAGACCTCACTGCGCCAGGAAAGCTCACCCCAGAGTATGATTGAAAATGCTCACCTGGATGTTGGCTGGTAGGTTTCCATTTTTGCCCAGCAATGGTGACAACTGCTTGAACTCCTTTTCGAATCTTGTTACAGTTTCTGCTAGCTGCTGGATTTTACTTTCTTTCTGTTCTAAGCTTTTACATAAAGCAGAAATCTAATAACAGGAATGCAAATGAGGGGGAAATGAGGTCATTGTTATGCCTGTTTCTAAGGTAAAACAATTATCCCCCATCCCACCCCCACGCGGCCCCACCTGCCATCAAGTCAATCCTGATGCAGCGTGACCCACCTGCCCTCTAGCTTCTAACCGTCATGGAGACCAACTGCCACATCCTTCTGACTGGTGGGCCCAAACACTTGATCTTTTGCGCTTAGCCTGTGCACCACCGGGTTGTAAATTTAAATATAACTCTTGGAAAAGGCTTGCAGGTATTTACTTTTAAAACCTACACCTATATTTCTAGAAAAGTTTTTCTGGGTAGAGTCTTTTGTAATTCTAGAAAAATGTGTGCAGATGTTTCCAGAAAAGCAGACAAGCTACACACTTTCTCACCAGCCTCTTCTCTGCCTGGCCTGCGGCAATGGTTTCTGAAAGGATGGTGGCCTCACTTGACGGAATTTCCTAAACGGTTTTTCTACCTTCCATATGCCTCCATTAAAGGACCACCGACCACGTAACATTAGAGGCTACAGGCATCTCATAATCCTAGGAAGATATGAAGACGAGTCCCAGCTAGCTCATGGATGGGGAAACGGAGGTGGAGTGACCGCCCAGCAGACAGCATGCCTCTCCGAATCCGTCTTCAATTTGACAGAATCAGAAAACGAACACGGAGGCTAGGCGACTCCCCCTCACTCCCCTATCAATTCCATCGGCAGTATTTGCCAACATAGCGCCCACAACATAGCAAGTCCCAAACTCAATGCCATCGCGCGTCAACTCTGACCCATCGTGAGCCTGCAATCAGAGTGGAGCTGCTCCTGGGGCTTCCTGGTACTGTAACGCTGCATGGGAGTAAAGCGCCTCGACTTTCTCCCGTGGGTCGGCTGGTGGTTTTGAACGAGGAGCTTTGCAGTGCGCTGCTCACAAGCTCCGAAATCCATTTACTTCTTCCCATTCGAGGCCAGGCTTCATCCCTCATCCCTTACTAACCAATTTTAAGCCACCTCGGACCTGTGTCTACACACTGGTGTGGAAACCAGGCTTTGGGTGGACCACCTTACCCACTGCTGGAGCCCTAAGCCCCTAGACTGTGTCTGCCAATAGCTTGTTTACCGTAGCGTGTATGATGGGCCAGGCGCTGTGGGAAGTGCTGTTATCTCATTTCGCTCTCAAAACCATGGGGAGGAGACAACCGGGGAGGAGAGGGCTGAACCTGCTCAACCTCACATGATTCTGTGTGGAGCCAGGACTCAAACCCAGGTATTCTAACTCTACAGCCCTCCCTCTTACCACTCCCTGGACTACCCCAACAGCCTCAATTACGGCAGCATCCTCTGCCTGGTCCCTATCTCCATTCTCTTCTCTCCCTCCTTCTGATCTTGAACATGGCCAGCAGTGGTCCTTTAGCACCCAAACACTTAGATGACCCAACAGCTTCCTATTTAAAACCTTCAATCAGCTTCCTACCACTGAATGATTTGCGTTCATCACGCAGCACAAGGCTGGCAGTTCAAGCCCACCCAGCAACAACAAGGGAGAAAGATCTGGTGCTCTACTCCCATTAGCGACTCTAGCTAAGAAAATCCTATGTGCCACCACGAGTCAGAATCAACTCAGAGGAGATGGGTGTGTTTTGCTTCCTTATTAATATTAGTTCACGTTCGGGGCCCTTAAATCCTTTCTGAATCTAGGAAAAGGATAAATGAATAAATGAATAAAACGTGGAGCGAGCAGTGCTCTCAACTTCTTAGCTGACATGCAAGGCCACCGCAGTCTGTGTGTCACACACCACTCTCCACCGTCCTTTGTCTTCCTTTTCCTGGAAGCACCAGCCCTTAGCAGGAATCGTGCCCTTCTGGCATGCCCTCCTTCCCACAATGCTTTACTTGCCAACCTTTTTCTCCTTGCACGGCTCTGCTCGGGTGTCTTCAGCAGGGGGCATTCCCCAAGGTGAGCAAAATTTCTGCAGCCGCTGAGCAGCTTACATTTCAGAGTTCGTCTCAATCACTGTGTCCCCTCAGCGCAGCATCTCTAAGCAGCTACCACCATCCCTCTCAAGAGGGAGGGGCTGAGTATGTGGATGGGTGAATGAGGTGACTGAGACAGACAGAAGTCAGGGCCCTTCCTAGGCAGCAGTCCAGCTGCCAACGTGACAGGGTTATTTAATCAGTCTTGCTCATCTTCTCCAGGCTAGGACTCTGTGGAACTCACACGCTCACTTTTAATAGCTAATCCGAGACATCACAAGACAATCTCACTTCCTGCCATCAAATTGAGGCTGACTCACAGCCATTCTAGGAAGGATAGACTAGGACTCCCTGAGGAGTGGCCAGGGGTTAGAACTGTGGATCAAGCCCTTAGCAACTCAACTATGCCACCAGGCCTCCTTTCTCTTGCGGCACTTACAAGTTTTAAGATATTGAAATGGCTTTCAGTCTTTTCTTGCACTAAATGAGGCTAAATAAGAACTGTGCACGCCTGTTCAACGGGCCTATGCATTCTTAAAGACACAGGAACAGAGTCTGTTCATGACCAGGGGAACTGCCTGTCATTCTAATACAGACCATCACCAGTTATTTAACAGTGATACCGATGCAATTTTAAAACACTAAGCACCTATTTACTCAGTGTTGGTTTTCAAGTAAGAGGTATGAGGGCCAGTGGCAGAGAGGCAGTGTCATCACATACCACGGGGAGCGCTGGACTCAGAATCGGAGGACACAGAGTTAAGATCTAATTCTGACACTAACAGGTGCCTGTGTTCTTATGCATTCCTTTGGTTGAATAACAGAATTGGATATAGGCTAACACTTTCAATTCGAATGCTCTGCATTCCCGAGAATAATTTCCCTCTTAGAAGAAAAGCATCTCTCTCCAGTAGACTAAGATTGAATCAGAGAATATAAAAGTACCAAACTGAAGCAAGCTACCCCCGGGAATGCTGCGGCTGCCGTGTGTATCTAGACCCTTGTACATTTACCTGTTCCTCTAACTGGAAGTTCTTTTCTAATACCAGGAGCATGTGGTCTCTCAGCGCGGAATGTTCATGAGCCTTCAGGTTCTCCCGCTTATCCTTGGGTATGGAGAGGAACACATGACAGTCAGGTGGTGACAGGCTTTGATCAAAATGGATGGAGGGTGGGCACAAGGGTGTCTGTGAGGTCATTCCTCGCCCTGGAACTAGAAGTCAATGTGTAGGCCTGCTTTTTACTTTCACAGATATAAACAAAATTCCCTAGCAAAGCATGGCCATGAGCAAATGTTTTAATATTTGTCAGTTTGCAGGTAAAATTATTACAATTTATAAGAATGAGGCTGCCCAGTTTTCCTTTTATCTATTAGTCATTTGACTCTCCCACCCCACATTGGAATACCCATATATCTTGTTGCTTATTTTCTTACTAAGTTTAAAGAACACACAATTAATTTTGTATGCTGAGAAAAATATATATTAACCATGGTTAGATCTAGGGCTCGCACTTAATTCCAGCCCCAGTCTAAGGAAAATTAGTTCTTTTTTTTTTGAACAATTGCTTCTTATGACATGGCCCTCCTGGATGTTCACCCACCCTCATGAAGATATCATTGAGCCCAGGGATGTTACAGTCGAGTGTGGTGAAGAAACCATATGGTGTCCAGCTATCACAAAGAATAGTGCCTGGGGCCTTAAAGGCTTTAAACAAGCAGCCATCTAAGTGAGGTGTCAGCTAAATCCACTTGGAGGGAGCACACCAGCCTGTGTGATCCAAGGATTGTAAATGATAAAATCCAAACCCAAAGGATTGCCGTTTGACTTAATGTGCCCTGCACTGTTCACAGTCTGACACCCAACCTCTACCGCGGATCAGAATTGAGCGTGTCAGGTTGCTTCCACTCAGTGACCCATTTTGACAGCAGAGCACTGCCTCAATGAGTTTCCACGTTGTGTTTGAAGGGAGCAGATAACCAGAGCTCTAGGTGGGTTCAAACTCAGAACCTTTTGGCTGGCAGCTGAGTGCTGAATTGTGTCTATCATCAGGGCTCCTTAAAGAGTCACATAGAATATTTTAGTATGTGTGGTTAAACTTATCAAAGTGATGCTTCTTGGCTTTGTGTTATCTTAGAAGGGCTTTTTGGTTTCAAGAGAAAAAAGAAAATCCATCCATATTTTCTTCTAGTAGTTTTATGGTGGGTTTTTTTTTTTTTTGTTTTTGGGGGCATCACTGCCCTCTGGTGGTGGGAGTAGGAGGCTCAGGCTTGCTGCTAGATTTGGACCTCCGACCCAGTTGGCTGCAGTTCCATGCACAACCACTATGCCACCGGGGCTCAGCTCTATGGTGTTTTTTTAAATGAATCTTTCATTTTAGATGTACAGAATTACAGTAATCTTAGATTAACAGAAAACTTCCAGTGATAATTTAGAGCATGATATATTTTAATGTGTAAAACTCTGATCTGCCTGGTTCATATGGACGACAAATTAATTGTTTAAAGGACTTAGGCATCAAGTTCTATTTTCTTTTGGATTCATTTTCTATCATTCATTGGGTGTTTAATGGGCAATTATTTAATTACTTAACAATTGTTTAATTATTGATCAAATAGTACCTTTTCCAAATGTTTACAGGCAATAGCACACATCTGAAGAGATGATTTCAAGTAAGTTTTGCTTTCAAAGACTTGGTGATTGACTGACACAGGACCCATAAAGCCAGGGTGTGTGTGCCTCAAATCCGGCAGAGCAGTGGAGTCAGAATTATAAATAGCTGCCAGTATTAACATTCTCAGAACCGGACATCCACTGTGTCTGGAACAACATCAACAAGTGAGAAGACTTGCCCCCTGGAATGTGGAGAGGAGAGAAAAAAGCCCATTCCCTACCTTCACAGTGCAGCCATAGTGCTTAAATGGACAGTCTCGTTCTGCCTCAGGACACACAGCCAGGTGCTGATCCACCTGTAAGAGGGACGGACAGTCTGAGCTACGGAGAGTCACTGCCAATTCTCCAGCTGCCTGGGCAACCGCATCAGCAGGGAGCTCGGGTGGCTGGAAAGAAGGGAGGGAAGTGGAACTAGCATGGGTATCAGGAAGGAGAAGAGCTAAGAGGAAAAGCCACCATGGAAACTGAGACGAGTCCGCAGGGAAATGGCGAGGGAAGACGGCTGCACAGTACCGGTAGTTATAGCTGAAGCCTTGGGTTTCTGCCTATGGGATAGTATCAAATGTGTATCAGGATGATTACCGTCTGACACTCAAGCTACAGAGCAGATTAATACTTAAATCAGATCAAAAAGTTACCTGTGTTCTTGAAATAATCTGCAAACACTTGTTGGGACAGGATACTGGGTACTCAGGACACACATTTTCCTCGTGATTCTGAAACAGAGAAAAGGTGATGAAGCACAGGTAAAGCTTGCTTAAATAGTCACCTGTGGAGACCCCGGCAGTGACGCATACACATGTACCTTTGGGAGGAGCTATGTGATGGGGCAAGTCCTCTACAGGAAGGAATGGATTCTCTAGTTCCAAAAATGATTTCTTGGGATAACAATCCAATTAAAAAAATAAAAATTTTAATTAAAAAAGCTAAAATTCAAGTAGAATGTCCAATTATCTTCAAAGAAAGTCATAGATATTTCCAAAAACAGTAACAAAAGCAAGAAGCTGCTGAGGCTTCTTATATACAACCCCAAACCTGATGGGATTCATGAAATCCTTTTAAGAAAAACCTTTAGAGGTTTAGGGTCATGGTCTCATGGGATACCCCGATTTGTTCCTCTAACTACTAGTGTAGTGTCTCTGTTCTGCTTCCCAGCTTGATGTGTAGGGTCTTTAAAGTCTATAGGCAGCACAGCCGCTCTCTCTTTGCCTGAGACAACAGAGGGAGGTAAGTCCAGAAGAGGAGGAGGACACAGACAGCACGGCTGGTCTCCTCCGAGAACAGCTGCCTCCTTTGCTCTGAGAACAGAAGAGTTGAATGGGGCCTGGCTACCATGACCGAACATTTTTTTGTTTTGGGGCCATCACTTCCCTCTGGTGGTGGGAGTAGGAGGCCCAGCCTTGCTGCTGCATTTGAACCTCCAACCCAGTGGGCCGCAGTCCCGCGCACAACCACTACGCCACCAGGGCTCAGCCCATGACTGAACATTTTTGTCTAAAATTCTCTAAAAGAAAGCTGTTTGAAAGTGGGGAACTTCAGAACAGCCTTCCAAATTCTCATGAACCCCAAGATGTTTTGAACGAGGGTGGGTAGATGCCCTGAGACAAAACCTTAAGCTAAAATGATCTCTTGAAGCCTCCTAAAACACAAACAAACATTTAGTTTAACTAGCAAAAAACATCTGCCTTGATCTGTGGCCATTCTTGAGAACTGCCTACGGACCACATTGAGAACAGCACACCACAGATGAGGAGGAACCACAGAGAACAGCAAGCTCAGGCGATGGGGTTTGGAATGACCCAGAAAAGGAGGGTGAGAATCCCCGCACAGCTTGAAGCATGTAATCAGGGTCACCAAAAGGTACAAGTAGGAACTGTTGGATCAGTCTATGTCTTGCGGAGTGCCGTATTTTTTGGACCATAAAGTCACACTTCCCCCCTCCCCAAAAAAAGTAGGGGGGGGGGAATGAGGGTGTATCTTCTGGTCTGAAAGTGTGGTACCTCAGAACATTTTAGTGTACTGGAACTATTTGGTTCAGAATTTTTTTTCTTGTTTTCCTGCTCTAAAAACTGGGTGTGTCTCATGATCAGGTGTGTCCTATGGTTGAAAAAATACAGTATATGCTCAACAACATGGTAAATAAAGATCTAAGTGTGAAACATGGTCTGCGGGCAGACTGTGGGCACCTACAGAAGGTCTCCCACGCTCTCTTCTTGACGGCCACATCCTGCCGTGCCCGCTGGCCCGGTGTCCTGAATGCACACGGTGTCGTCATCATCCTGCGAGCTTGCCTCACTCCTCACACATTTGCATACACTTCCACTCGTTTTTCTGTTCCTCTACAGAGTTGTAAGCATTCCATAGGACTTTTCTCTGAGAAACTTACTCTCCCACCCCCGCCCACCTCTGATGGTGAAATTATCACCAAACCTGAGTCCTCTCAATCATTCCCACCCGTTCAGGTGGGTGACACGGTGCCTTCTCCAACAGCCCCTCGAGCTTGTCATGCTCTTCCAAATGGATGCCGTGATTCTTTAGACCTGATTCTGTCTGGAGATAGATCCAGATATGGGCTCCTGGCAGTCACCTGACCCGCTGCAACCACCTGGGCAGAATGGAGCCCCAGGAGCCCCCAAACCAGACCTGACTTTATGGAAGCAGACAGCCTTCTGTCTCACGCCCATGAAGAGCGGAGTGGGTTTGAACCGCTGACCTTGCAGTTAGAGCAATCCGATGAGTTCCCCGCAGCACCCCCAGGGCTCCTTAGAGGACTGCCATTTTTACCTGCAAGTTGATGACCACCACACGCTTCTTGCAATACAGGCACGTTTCCTCTCGAAACCGGCAGGACGCCGTCAAATGTTCGTTGAGATCTTTCCGCAGGACGGGCTCCCGGCAGTTCTCATTGGAACACGGCACGGCTTGAAAGGGACACTGCAGAAGGTGGTCCTGTAACAGGTAACCGCAGGCTGGCGTCACCATCACCGGGGCAGCGGAAGGGGCGAGTGAAGGGGGTCCAGCAGGCAGGGCCCCAGAGGGAGAGAGAAGACACTGGGGCGAGAGAAGGCTCGAGGATAATAAAACTCAGATAGCATTGACTCCCAGGTTCAACAAAGCGGATGCTTCTCAGGAGACACCTTTGGACGACGGTGACTCTGGGTGATGTTGCCAGAGTCCCAGCAATGTCGGGTCCTGGTTAGCAGTTACATCTGTGCTTCTGCGTACTGTAGCCCGCGGCTGCTTTCTCACCAAGATGAGAGAGCTGAAGAGGTAGTTGGTATCGGACTCTGAGCCTGCAAAGCCTAAAATATTACCAACTGGTCGGTCTTGGAGGGAGCACAGCTGGAGGGCTGCTTAGAGGTGCGGAGGGCGGGACTTCCTTTATCTTATCTACTTTGGACACGCTGTCAAGAGAGGCCAGACTCTGGGGGAAGGACATCGCGCTTGGACAGCAGAGGGGCAGTGAGAGAGAGGGAGGGTCTGAAGGAGAGGGATGGGCGCAGCAGGCACAGGGACAACTGGGAGTAGGCCAGCCTGGGCAGGGTTTCTCTGTGGGGAGCCTACATGAGGTCACTACGGCTCCAATGGAATCGGACAACAACAATCTGAATAAACATGAAAGCCATTAAAAAAAAAAAAGGTTCACTGTCTTTTCCCGTCTTATGAAACCAAAAGGAAACAAACCCTGAGGCCGATTCTAATAGAGAGTGAGCGAAATGTGGTCCAAGAGCCCTCTTAAGCTGAAGACTCTCAACAGATCGGAGGAAGCGTGGCTGTCCCACGGAGCCTGGGCTGTCACTGGCTTCCCTGCTGCGTTTCTTTGTCATCTCCAACAGTCAGGGGTAAATGGTGACACCGTGAGGCCCACATCGCCTCCACATTTCCCTGATGTCACCCCTTCCTTTCCAACTCGCACCCAAACGGGGTGCTGACATTTACCCTGTCTGCTATCTAGAAGGTGCTGCAGCTCCCCGAGAAGGGAGGGGAGCTACCCGGGGAAGATGGCAAGGCAGCAGGTGGAAAGTGAGCCGGCCCCGTTCTCTGGAAGCTTCTGATCTGATGACTCATGCTGTGCAGAAGTTCACAGTTGAGCTCTGTTTCCTGTTCACAAGGGGCAATGGTGTTGGAAAACAGGTCCTACTCTAAAAGGACCAACCTCACAGCGGTGGGAGCATTTGGCACTCACAGCCACTGGAAGGGCTCTTGGCATGTCAGTCTTTCTCGGGCACAGTGGCTAGGTGGGTTGAACCACTGACCCTTGTGCTAGCAGTCCAGCAATTACGTGACAGCACCCCAGGAAGCCACCAGGTCTCAGAGCCCTGAGTTGGTTCATCGTTGGCCCAGCCCAGTGCCGTGGGGCTTTGGACATGATGGAGAAAGGGCTGAATCACCAAAACTGCCTTCCACACGGTGCTAGTAGGAGGGGAAATTCACAGGCGCCTTTAAGGCATTCCCTGGAACTCTGAGTCTTTCTCATTCACCACGTGTTCAGCCCCCACCACCCCGGCCCGCATGGCACAACCAGCAGGTGCGCAGCTTTGCTGTAAAGCAAATGCTTCTGTAAGGAGTCACAGAGCGCTGCTCTAGCTTTTCACGAATAAGTGGCTTCGCCAGTTGCCGGGAAGAGCCAAGGAAGGCAGTTTCGTTTCCCAGGAGCTGTACTTCCCATCACCTCCAGCAAATCTTCATACCTGGGCTGCCCCACCGATGTCTCTTGGCATTCGATCCGATTTTCTGAGCAGCCACAGGCCACTGCACATAGCATGTGGTAAGGAGCCAAGGCTTGTAAGGAAGGGCTGGGCCTCAGACCAGGACCACCTACACTCCTCCTCTTGCCCACCCACCCCTGTCCCCACCCCCTCCGTGCTGTTGCTGGCTGCTGGAGAGTCAGCCCCTGATCCAAGAGTGACCATGTACACGATGGAGGAAACCCTGCCCACTCCACCCCTCGCTCCTTCCCCATGGTAGGCTATATGGGTCAGACCCCAGAAGGTCATAGGCTTTGCACTGTCTCCCCTAATGCATCTTGGCTCCCTCTAAGGGGCATGCCCTGGCTTGAGCATCCCCTTTGCCTAGCATGCCCCGCAGCTCATCTTTTGACCTTCATCCCCCTATACTTCATGCAGCGAGAACTGCTCCGCCCACACCCCAGTGGTGGTCTGCTGCGTTGTGGCTCACGGTGTCACTCAACTATGAATTCTTAGTGCATGCACCTCAGCACGCAGGCCTGGTGACATCAGGGTGCCCAGGTTACATCTCTGGAAAAAACGGGTAGGCAAATCTTGTTCAGGAGGAATACCCACCTGATATCGCCCAAGGATGATCTTGGCAGTACACTCAGGAGCATTTTTGCAATATACATATAAGTTAAGGACTTCTCTTTTGCAGCAGTTGTCTTTAAACACCTAAAAGGTAAACATTAGAGGTCACACACCGCCCCCCAACTCCAGAGTAGTGTAAAGAAAGCGATGATGGAGACCGTCGCTAAGTGTCATCTCCAGGTAGTGGTTGGGGTGGCAATCTCAGGCTCACCACAGCACTTAGACCAAAAGGGCGCTTCCACCTTCCCACTGTGGGTGACAGAGGTGACCAGAGCAGCAGGTGCGGCTGGGAAAATGCACGGTGAACCTGACTCCCCCTGCTTGAAAATCAGGATCTGGGGCAGTGTGGACATGTGGATACTTTTAGCTTCCTATCTCGGAGAAAACGTTGGCATTACATACTTCCAATTAGCGTCACCTTAGTGAAACTGAGAAGAGCCCTCCTGGCAGAAGGGTTAGGCGTTAGGCTGTGATCTGCAAGGTCTGAAGTTCACGACCACCAGCCGCTCATGCCACGGGAGGAAGACAGAGCTTTCTATTCCCATAAGCATTACAGTCCCGTGGGTCGGCACCGACTCCGTGGCAGTGAGGTGGTTATGGGAAGGTAAAGGGCATGTTGGCGGTGCAGAGGGTCACAAGCTGGGCTGCTGACTTGGAGGTCAGCCATTCGAACGCGCTGCAGGAGAAGAATGAGGCTTTCTGCTCTTCTAAAAATGTGCAGCCTTAGAAACCCAAAGGAGGGGTTTTTCCCCGTCCTATAGGGTCCCTGCGAGTTGCTGGGAATCGGAAGGAAGGAGATGTCAATGAGCAGTGAACGTCCGCCGAGTTGTGCTGGGGTACTAGTTCAGCACAAGTCGGGGTGACAGATATTCTCTACAAGAGATCAGACAATGAGCACTGGGGAGCTCTGCAGGCCACAGATGACCAATCCTTCACTTACTGTTGTGTTAGTCTGGGCAAACTAGAGAAATAAATTCATAAACACACATATGGATATAAGGGAAAGGTTTATATACAGGAGGAATGGAACATTGAGAAAGCATCCTGACCCAGTCCAGTCCAAAGTCATAAGTTTGAGGTTAGCCCCTATGTCCGATACCAGTCTATAAAGTCTCCCTCTGACTCACGAAGCACGTGGAATGACGCCAGGACAATCACCGGCCAGTGGGTGCAGAGTCTTGTGTATCGAGCAGCTGTAGAAGCAGACCAGTGCTGGCAGGGGTCTTCCCATGGGGCCTCATTTCCAGGGCTCAGGGTCCATCAGCCGTATCCATTGGCAACAGAAGCATCTCAGTGCTGGCAGGGGGTCTCTCTGTGGCTTTTCAGGCTTCAGAGGTTTGGCTCCACCAGGGTAAGCCTGTGGGGCTTCTCCTCCAGCTCGTCCAGTTCCTAGGACTCAGGGTCTATGCTGCCATCTTGTCCTGTCCATGGAGCATCTCCCAGGAACTGAGTCAAGTCTCTCACCTCCAATTGGGAAATACTGCGAGACTTCCCAGAATTCTCAGGATAAATCCATGCCTACACAGAAGCCTCATTGGCTATCTCCAGATTGACAGGTTAGACTCCACTCCTACACTCCTAGTGCTGAAATTGACACATATCAGTGACTGCCACAATTGTACAAAAGCCACTGAAGACCACGCCATGAACAAGTGGGCCTCAGTGTGTCCTAATAAAGGCACTTGCTTACAGACACTGACATTTGAATTGCACACAATTTTCACATGTTCTGAAACAACCTTCTGTGGACTCTTAAATACATTTTAATTCGGAAATAACCTAAGAGTCACAAGAGTTTCCATATACTGATTCTTTTCAGCCATCTAAACATATGAAAGCAGTCTTGGGCTGGTACACAGAAGAAACAAACTTGTCCTGTGGAGTTGACTCCGACTTGCAGCTGTCCGGTGTGTTACACAGCAGAACCATACTCTGGAGGGTGTTCTTGGCTAGAATCTGAAAGAAAACAGAATGCCAAGCCTTTCTTCCATGGTGCCAAAGGGCGAGTTCAAACTGTCAATCTAGTGATTGAACATGCACTGTTGGTGGCAGGCGGAGACCTTATGGTGGCTGGGATTTGGCCCACGGATTGCAGCCATCTGATCCTTGCTTCCATGGGTGAGGCAGTCTCTGTCTTTAGCACAGATCCTGTGGAGGGCACTTATTTGCAGAATGCATCCTGAGTGTCTGGAGAATGCTGATGCACATCAGACTAAGGTCTCAGGGAGAGCTTTCTGGAGGAGGTGATGTTTGAGTATGGTTTTAAATGAAGACAAGTGATGTCAAGAGGAAGTCGTGAAGGAGTAAATCTTCATGTCCTTGGGTTAGGCAACCAAAGCACAGCAAAAATGGGGGGATCTGGCTTAAACTGGACTTCATCACACACACACACACACACACACACACACACACACGCACACACACACACACACACCTGTGCTCCAAAGTTCACCACCCAGAAAATGAAATGATCGCCCACAGAGTGGGAGTGAAAAAAATATTGGAAAAAAATATGGCAGGGGTCTTAACATCCAGAATACAAAAAAGGACTCTTACAACTCTACAATGAAAAAAGAAGACTTATAATCGTATTTAAGCAATGGACCGAGGATAAAAATAGGTTTTTCTCCCAAGGAGAGACACAACAGAGACACATGGAAAGATGGGCCAAGTCATTTAGTCAGTAGAAGGTAAATGAAAACCAAGATGGGACACCACTTCATCTCCCACTGGGAAGACAGGGACCAAAAGATGACTGTCAAGAGGCCGTGCAGGACTGGGACCCTCACGCAGGGCCAGTGGCACTGGGAAATGGTGCCATCCCTGTGGAAGACTGACTCCACAACAAGACCGACTGCCACTGAGCCTGATCCACAGCGGCCCTGGAGGACGCAGCAGAACTGCCCCATCGGGTGTCTGAGACACTTAAACTTCCATGCCGCCAGGGTTTCCAACAGTGAGGCAAAGCCCCCTCAAAAGTCATGACCATCAAGTCTTCTGACTCGTAGCGGGCCTAGAGTTCAGAGCAGAAGTGCCTCTGTGGGTTCCCAAGACTGCAGCCCTCCACAGCAGTAGACAGCCTTATCTTTCTCCCGCAGAGCAGCTGGTGGTTTTGGACGGTCCTTCCTTGTAGCGGCCCAATTCTTCACCCACCGCGCCACCAGGCAGCTCCTTACAGTGTTAAATATAGAGTTGCCACAGGACTCAGCGATCCCATACCCACATGGATATGCAAGAAAAATGAAAACAGATGTCCAAATAAAAGCCAGACATGACTGTTCGTAGCAGCATTATTCACAATAGCCGCCCCCCCCTCCCCCCGCCAAGCCCCAAACAAAACCAAACCAGAAATGAAACAACCCAAACGGGTGAATGCATCCACTCACGTCGGTAAACATAATGTAGCGTGTCCAGACTAGGCTCTAGAAAGGAATGAATTCCTGGTACATCCTACAACATGAGCCAAGTTTGAGGACACACTGTGAAGTTAAAAAAAAAAAAAAAGCATAGTCCCCAAAGACTACATTTACACGGTCTATCTAGATTAGGGAAATCAATACAATGGGTTGGTAGTTGCCAGATGGGGGAAAGGGAGGGGGTGGTGAGGAGTCACTGCTGCTGATCATGGGCTTCTTTGGGGGGTAAGGGCAGCGCAACTGTGAATATCTACCACTCGCCAAGTGTAGGGAAATTTGAGAGTGTGAATTATATCTCCATAAAGCCGTGATAATAATCATAAAGGATGTTTCAAGGATTCACCAGATGAGAAAGGAAATTCCCATAAATAACACATCTTATTTATCAATGTGCACTCAGAGTGCCTACAGCAAGCAGAAGTGGGTGAGGAAGATGCAGGAGAGTTTGATGGTGGGGTCAATGAAGGTCCAAAGCAAGCCTACCCCAAGTGTGATGAGGGTAAGGGTGCCCTCATCACAGAGGGGATGGGCTTCAAGAAGGGTCCCCATCTCCCTCTCTCCTACTCCAACCTCTCTGTCCAATTCAAACAGAATGGTGGCTTCTCCTTCATTATCCAGAGGGGCTGTGAGACCGAAGCCATGGGTATCTTACCTCCTGAGATTTGATAACTTCCTTATCTACAGGGCAGATTGGCACTGCATTTAATTCTCTGGAGAGAGAAAAAGGAAGCGGGTCTCAGACACTCCACCTCTACACACTTAACTCTCAGACATCAGACACTCTACTCAAACACACTCACATCCCAGGCACCCCACCCCTACACAATCATACGCCTACACACACTTCCTTCCTCGGCATGCCCTACCCCAACACGTCTACCCCAGTCACTCCCCCCCCCCGCCCCCCATCCACACACACACATATACATACTTCTGACCACCCCATGGTCTGGTTCGAGGCCCGCTCACCTCAGGGACAGGATGCACTGGTAACAGAAGCGGTGTCCACAGCCCGTTTGGTGGGGGTTGTGGAGCACTGAGCGGCAGAAGGCACATTTGTAGCGCTCTTCTAGTTGCGCCACAAACTGGTATTCTGTGTTGGACTCAAAGTCCAAAGAAAGGGAGTTGCTGGAATTCTGGCGGATGAAACCACTAGCGATGCCTCCTTGCTCTTCAGAATAAGCCATACTGGGGGTGGAGAGGAGAGAAGGAAAGCTAAGGGTCCCAAATCATCCCTGAACCACCCATCAGTGTCCACTCCCCCCCCCCCCCCCCCGCCCTTCTGTAAGCACTTTATCGCAGCAGTAGTAGCTTCCACCATGGCCGGGTCCCACAGAGGGATGGTACCTTTGAGTGCCTGGGCCTCGGGCCTCAGTTCCTGCAAGTCTGTGCTCCCTCCACTCTGACCATCGGCTTTTCAGACCTTCACCAATAATCCACTGCCATCAAGAGGATGCCAAGTCACAGGCCACACAGGGCTTCTGAGACTGTAAATCTTCACGGAAGCAGACCGCCTCATCTTTCTCCCATGGAGCACCTGGCGGCGGGGGGTGGGGGTGGGGTTTGAATCACTGACTGTGGGGTCAGCAGCTCACCACTGGGGGCTCTTCTTTAAAAACCAAACCCTCTGACATCAAGTCACCTCCAACTCACAGAAACCCTGAGGGACAGAAAAGACCTGCCCTTGAAGGGCTGTCAATCTTTACAGGAAAAGAAAGCCTCCTCCTTCTTCCACAGAGCAGTTGATGGGTTCAAACTGCTGACCTTGTAGTTAGTAGCCCAATACATGACTCAACATGCCACCAACCCTTCTTCCAGGGGTCCTCGCAAGACACCAAACACCCTGTCAGCTCTTGGCAATAAAGTCAGGTGTTAACTGTTGTGTTAGACAGGGTTCTCTAGAGAAACAAAACCAGGACATTTATGATTATGATTATGTAGATATAGATATATGGGTAGATATATACAGCATGAAGGAATATAACAACTAATTAGTCCACACCGCAGTACAGCAGGCTCAGTTCAATTCACTTCCATGAAACAGTTAATATACTGGAAGTCCTTCAACTCAAGAGGGCTGCTGAGTCTGAGGCTAAGGAAGCAGACCACTAAGTCTTCCACAGAGCAATGCAGGCAGTCTGACCACAGGCAACAAACAGCAGGGTGAGTCACCAACAGACAGATGACAGGATCTGACAGTCCCCAGCTCAAGTGATACATGCACTAGTAGGGTAGCTGAGCAGGTCTTGAAGGAACCTCAAACTCCAGTGTCACAGTCCATGGGTTGAGTGTCCCACAGGTAGTGTCGCTCAGAAGTTGAGGCAGAGAACTAGCTAGGGCAGCTGCACACTGGTCTGATCATCAGAGAGCAAGAGATAGAAAGGTGAGGCTCACCAAGCCATTTATTTCTCCATCCTTCAAATAAACTGTGATCTTATTAGTCCCATGTGCATTTATTGGACAAGTTGGCACAATAAACCTACCTATTATAACTGCAATCTGTTTCTGTGATTTCTACCTCTCGCTTCCAACTCAACTGAGAGAATAAAATGAATATTTCTGCATCAAGGTAAATTTTGTTCAGATGCAAGAACTGTGCACTCAAAACTACCTATTTCACCACTAGCAGGCTACATCATTTGGGACCAGAACTAAGTCAGAGCCCATTAGCTGCTTTCTCCTCCAATCTATTCTCCATATTATAGCCAGGCTGGGATCTTTAAAATGTTAAGAATGATTCAAGGAAAACTCCCCTCCTTCAACATCGTCCGCTGGCTTTCAGGGCTCTTAAGACAAAGTCCAGAATTCTAAAGAAGCTACAAGTCTGGCCCCCTCCCCAACAGCACCTGTACTACTCTCAAATTCTCCAGGCACAAGGACACTCCATTCTTTTAATACGCCACCCTCTCTCCTGCTATAGAGCCTTTGCACAAGCTATCCTCTCTGTCTAGATCCCTTCCTCTATGCCCTTCCCCTCATTGAACACACACTCATGCTTCAAGTTCTATCTCAGGCATCGTATCCTCAGGCAAGCTTTCTCTGTGATTCTCCTGCCACGTCTACAAGCAGAAGTTCCACTCAACAGTTTATGTATAAGTCTCCAGAGAGTGGGTGGAAGACACAGAGGAGCAAAGGGGACACATACTCTACTCTTTAATCTTGAACTTTGGAACCACATGAATGTGATCTCTTTCCAACACAAACACTTTTTCATATATGTAAAATAAAAATGAAGCCTCCACTAAGCTGTATCCCTCCTAGAGCAAGGTGCCTTCATGGCCATGCTTGGTGTGCTGATCCAATCTGTATCCCTCAGTAGCATATGCATCTCAGGTAGAAGAGCTCATTCACTAACGCACCCCAGCCCGAATGCATAGCCTGAGAGGGAGAACCAGCCACAGGTGTTGCCGAGATCTGGTGGAAAATCCTCACTAGAGGAGCTGAGACAGAAGACAGTAATTGTCTGAATACAGCTATTTTTAACAGCGATTCTTCAACTTGTGGGAGCCAGGCACTCTTTTGCTCCACCTCTGAAAATTCTCGACCTTCTTTCCAGAAAATGGCACACCCACCCAAAGTCTGAACATGTAAGGCCCCTCTGTGGGGTTGAGGATAGATAGTCCTGTCTCCCTAAGAGGAATGCTATTCCCTTGGGGTACACACAGTGTGTGTGTGTGTATTGGGGGTGGGGAGGAGCGGGGTTTTCAGAATGTCTGGCAGGTGATGCAATGATGCAAGGCCACCTGGGGCCCTGGGGGTGTCTTCGTTCCACATGGCTGGGCACAGGAAGGCTCGGGCCTCACGCTAACTGCCTCAGTCTAGTCCTGGGGATCCCTTGAGACTCTCCTGTAGCTCATGGGGCCCCCCTGCCCATCCTGACCAGGATCCATGAGAGATGGGTGGCCCCACCCAACACTCAGTTCTCCTGAGGTCACCTACTGACCCTTCTCCCCTACACACTCTGACTGGGTTTTCCCACCACTGGGGTGTTTAGGATTTGGCCTGGCTTAATGGAACGGAGTGAGTACCTGACTTTTTCCAGTGAATAAAGCTTTCCCCCCTGGAGAAAGACCAGGGAGATCAACTGACCAGGGGAATTTTTGTATTTTTTTAAAATCCTGGGAACTGAAGTTCCACCCTTTCCTCTTTGCTTGTGTCTCTTGTAAAACTTGTGGGGTGGTAGGTGAGTAAGGCGAGTGGTGGCTGTTCCTTTTTTAACCGAGGATTACCCTTGGGATTTGAGAATAGTTTTTATGATGACAATGAAGAGGCTTGGCAGCTACACAGACACACACTTGCCAAGACCCTCCCTTCTCCCAGAAAAGTGGAGAAAGGAGGTTCAGAGGGCCCTACTCTGTCCCATGCTCTCCACAACGAATGGGGCTGTCGCTTCAAGGCCTGTGTCCTCACATTTGTGCCCCATGAGATTCTCTCCAGAATCAGGCTCATGGTCCTCACCCTGCAGCAAACTCTGGGTTCTCCCAGACACCCCTAAGTCAACAAGCTCATTCAAGGCCCAGGAGGAGGAGGTTAGGGGTACAATACTGGGTGCTGGCTGCCTGCACCTGGATCCTGCGTGTTCGAGCTTTCTCTGTGATAGAAGCTCTCAAACTTATTTTGAGAGCTCTCAGCACCCCTTTGCAGTCTTACAAGAACCCCAATTTTATGTGATTTGTACCTACTGACATTTATTGTATTTCACAGCAGCAATTAAAATGGGGGTGGGGGTCAAAATAACCTCTATGAATCCAATTTAAAGTGATAGCAGTTAAATTTTGTAGTAACAGAAATAAAAGCTTTCTAAGCAAAACGGAAATTTTTTCAAACAAACAGAACAGCTTTGCACAGCTTTGTACATCTCTTAAAGGTTTGGCTTTCACTGGAAACAGGAGCCCTGGTGGCCTCATGGGGTTACACTTTGGGCTGCTAACCACAAGGCTGGCAGTTCGAAATCACCAGCTACTTTGCAGGAACAAGATGAGGCTTTCTATTCCATAAAGAGTGACAGTCTCAGAACCCCACAGGGAAGGTCCCGTGGCCTAATGGGTGTCCTAGAGGGTGGCTGTGAGCAGGAACCCACTTGATGACAGCAAGTCTAACTTGGGTAACAGGAGACAGCTGGCCTCTTGTGCCTGTTTCTGAATCCAGTCTGCCGCAGGGCAGCAGAATAGGCAGCTTCTGGAAAACCTCCCTGGGCTCGTGAGAAGATCAGAGGGAAATGGGGCACATGGCATCTTAGCATTGTGTCCGCCATTTTTGCAAATCCCATTTTCATTCTGATAAATACATAACACCAAGCTGGCCATCTTAATCACTTTCAAGTGGGTTGTGTGATTCAGTGGCCTCCCCTACACTCACCCTATGCGGCTACCGCCATCCCTGTCCATGAAAAGAGTAAGACTGTGTGAACCCCCCACAAGCGGGGTCTCAGGGAGCCTCAGGCAGTGGCAGACTGGTGACAGGTCTCACCACCCACCCTGCTGGGAAAAGTCCTGTTCCTATTACACGTGTCGCTTTCTGTGGTTAGAGACGTGCACCAGGGCTGAGTTTCAAGATGCCACATGAAAGGTCATTGAACTCAAGAGTTGGCAAGAGATGAATTAAACTGGAGAGCTCATGGGAGCTGGTTCCCAGGCACCCGGGCTGCCCACTCAAAAGCGCTGGTCCACTCGCTTGCTGGCTGGGCCTGGGGCTTGTCTGTCTCTGACCCCACAGGTTCAGCCCATGCCCGCACTGCTTCTCAGAGGCCTAAGGATCAAACGCCTGCCCTCCCCCTCCCACTAGTGTCTCTCTTTCTCAGCCCTGCTCTGTTCTCCGCTCTGCCTATGCCATCTGCCCACCACACCAGCCTCTAATCTGTCGCCATCTCACTCAGCCTTGCTTCTGTCAATCTGCGTGGGCCTGCTGGCGCCTGTTAGGAAATAAGCACTTCCATTCCCATATGGGATGATGGCGAGATCTCTGTGTGCAGGGTGGGGGTGTTGCGGGAGAGGGGGTGATGGTTCCTATACAGAAAGGAGCTGTGATGTCTCCCAGGGACAGACCTGTCTCTTGAGGCCGGGTCCTGCCACTGAAAACAGACCCCATGCACTTTCGCCACCTGACCCAGAGAGCCCCAGAGACAAGCGTATCGCAAAGGCCAGCACGCGTCTTCCTCTCACAATCCTATTGCTCCAACCAATGCCAGGCGCCCAGCTGGCACTGCCAACTACTTAGTGGGCATGAGTCAGAGCTCGTTTTATTGAAATCTTCACTCTTACACAACAGGAGCTCTGTTCTCGCAAATAAGCCACGGGATCCTCAGAACTCCAGCTCCCCAGACGCCTCACGCCCTTTTTGCAGCAAGCAGGGTCTCCAGAGGCAGCCAGCATGAGGTGCTAAGTACAGGCCTCCTGCCGCAGGCTGCCCAACCAAACCAGGACGAACCAGGGCTTCTTACACCCACCCCTGTGCTCCCTGAAGACTCGTTCTGGCATTTTAAACCACCTAGTCCATGGAGCGTCTTTCTAGAGGATAACTCCGGGTGCCCTGATCTAAATGCTTCCCAGAGAGTGTACATCATCAAACAGCTCAACGTTCAAAAGCAGACTAAGGCTCGCTTCGGAGTTGTCTTCGGTTTAGCAAAGAAACATCCTTCTCTGTTTGCCCAAAGCCTCTCCCTCGCCTACCCCCACCCCGCACCCCCTGCCAATAGCTTGTTGACATTAATGAAGGTTTGTTCAACTCAGGAGTATTTCTTATATATTTAATTATTATTATTTTAAGTCCACTGCGGTCAAGTTGATTCTGACTCAGAAGGTTCTGGAAACTGTGCACTTTACAGAAGCAGACAGGCTCGTAGTTCTGAGGAGCGGCTGGGTGGGTTTGAACCACCAACCTTGGGGTTAGAGTTCAACACGGACCCAACCAGGCCTCCTAATTGTTCATGCGAGCCAGCTATAACCTAGGCACTAGGTCCTAGCTCCAGGGTTTCCAAGCTCTGATTTTCGGAGAGTCTCTGGCTACTAGGTGTGGGGCTAAAGAGGCCCAGTGGTTTCCTGGATGACCTTTTAGGCTGCTAACCTCCAAGGTCAGCAGGGGAAGCTGACCTGCCTGCCTGCCGCTTCGTGGGAGAAAGAGAAGTCTTTCTGAAACTATAGAGATGTACAACCTGGGATCCCCATGTAGACAGCTCCATTCTGTCCGATGGGGCACTCTGAGTTAGAATTCACTCGACGAGCAGTGAGCTTGTTTGAGTTTCGTATGTGTGACGGGTTGACTTATGTCCCCCACAGAATACCTGTCGGCGTTGACTTCCTTTTGCTATGTTCCTGGGCCATACCGGCGTAGGGTAGATCCTAAGCCTACTCATTTCTGGCTTATGAGGAGACCGGACCTGCGCAGAGAGCTACATGGATATGTTGGAACCAGCTACAAGTCAAGGAAGCTAGGGAAGCCAGGTCGACCAACAAGGAAAGGATTTACAAGGCTGGGAGCCTGGTTTGGACTTTGAGCCCCCAGAACTGGGCGAGGGTGTGCGTGTCTGGTTCCTTAAGGCCATCTATTTGTGGTTGGGTTACCAGGACACATGGGAATGGCAAGACCAGGGACTAGGCTTTGTCCCCACTCTGTTCTCAAGCCTGCTCCCTCTTCATCTCTGGAGCACGGCCTGTGTTAGTCTGGGTAAACTAGAGAAACAAATTTCATAGACATGCCTATTGATATAAGGGTATAGCTTATAAACAAAAGGAATAGGACATTAAGACGGTATCCCAACCCCGTCCAGTTCAAAGTCATAAGTCCGATATCAGCCCATATGCCCAATATCAGTCTATAAAGTCTCCAACTCATGAAGTCACAGGTCAGTGGGTGCAGAATCCTGGCACTGGCAGGGGTCTCCCCATGGCTCCTCGCTTCTAGGGCTCAGGGTCCATCAACAGCATCCAGTGGGGGCAGAAGCAACTCAGCACTGGCAGGGGTCTCCACGTGGCCTCTCCAACTTCAGAGGTCTCATTTCATCAGGGCAAGGCCATGTGGCTTCTCCTCCGGCTCATCCAGCTACTTGGACGCTGCCATCTTGTCTTCTCCGTGACTCATCATCTCTGAGACTAACTCCTAACAACTAGGGAGATAGCTTCTCATCTCCACCAGGGAAATATCACAAGATTTCCCAGATGTATCAGGAGAAAGCCATGCCCACACAGAGGCCTCACTGGCTACTCAATGGTTATCTCCAGATTAATAGGCTAGACTCCACCCCTACATCTCAATCATGAAATTAACAAAAGCACATGACCGCCACAGGGCCCTTGTGTCGTTGCCCATGGGGGGACTCCTTTAGGGCTGCTTCCCTCCAAGTGTGTGCTTTAGACTTGCATGACTTCCTGCTCTTCACCAGGCCTGCTAAGGACTGTGTTTGGACAGGGATGGCTGCTAACGGTGTGTGGCCTTGGGAAGAGAGTGACGATGATTGTCCCAAGGCTCCATTGTGAAGAGGGAGGGGGACCGGGAGCTGGAGAGTCAAGGCAGAATGGAAGTGGAAGGTCCAAGGCCGGGAATAAGATGAGGCATGATGACTGCACAGGTGCCTCACGGAGGCCACCAAGGGGTGCCCCCACCCTGGCCACGGAAAGCCATCCAGCTATGAGATGGGGTGCAGGGAAGCCAAGCTTCCCTCTCTGGGCTTTTCTCAAGCCCTGTTGCGGAAGGAGCCTTGGAGGAAGCCCGCGTATGAATCTCCACCTCACCCAAGATGCCGTGCAGGGAGACAAGGTGGGAGTTAGGGTTAAGGAAAGTCAGGTCCCCGGAATGCAGCCGCCCAGGGAGAGCCCGAAGTCTTCGCTCTTGGCAGCTTCGAGAGAACAGCTCTGGCTCAGAGGGCCAGGCGCAGGCTTCCGAAAAGAACAAGTCATTCCTGCTCAAAGTGGAGCCTTGCTCTTAAGCTCTGTGACCCTGATGTTCTTCAGGAGCCCCAGGGGGTCGTGGTGGCTTCAGGTTGGGCTGAGAACCTCCAGGTCAGCACTTTGCAGCTGGCAGCCACTCCTAGGGATAAAGGCGGGCTTTCTAGTCCCTTCAACATCTACTGTCTCAGAGACTCACAGCGGCACCTCTGCCCTGCCCTAGACGGTTGCTGTGAGTCAGTATGAACTTCAGGGCAGGGAGCTTGTTTGTTTGTTTGTTTGTTTGGGGGGGTAATCATTCTTCCTCACCTCGGACAGCTAGACACTGACCAAAGACCAAAGAAGAATGGAGGCATTTGAATTGCATCAGAGAAGACTATTGAGCATACCGGGGGCTGCTAACAGGACCAACAAATCTGTCTTGGACGAAGTGCTAGACTGTGAGGAGAGACCAGTTCCCGGAGAAGAACATCCTGCCAGGTCAAGTGGAGGGGCAGTGAAAGAGCAGAAGGGACTCAGGGAGACGGAGGGACACAGTGGCTGCAGCAATGGGCGCCGACCCGGGGGCCCCTGGGAGCTGGCGCAGACCGAGGTGTTCCCGTCTGCTTTGCACAGGACTACTATGGATCGGAATGGACTTGATGGCGCCCAACAACGGTTCTTCCCACAAAAGGAACAGTTCCTACGGAGAAAGGAAGTAGACAAAAACCTAGCAAGTCCTAGACACTTCAGTATGTGATCTTCAGGGCAGGCAGGGGCAATTGAATGGCTCAGGTGTCAAAGAACGAAGAATTATATCTTTGTAATGAGGGGGGAGTACAGATTGGGGACCCAAAGTCCACCTGTGGTAAAGGGACATCCTCTTACAGAAGGGTCTTGGGAAGAAGATGAGTCAGTCAGGGTGCAGTGTAGCAACGATAAAACATGCAATTTTCCTGTAGCTCTTCAATGCTTTCTGCCCCCCCCCACTATCATGATCTGAATTCTACCTTACAAATACAGCTAGACCAGAAGTTGTCCACTGGTACAGACAGGAGTTGGGGAATCCGGGACAGATGATCCCTTCAGGACCAAGTGGTGAGAGTGGCGATACCAAGAGGGTGGGATAGAAACAGGAAACCGATTATAAGGATGTACATATAACCTCTTCCCTGGGGTACGGACAACAGGGAAGAAGATGAAGGGAGACATCGGACAGTGCATGATATGACAAAATAATAATAATTTATAAATTATCAAGGGTGCATGAGGGAAGGGTGAGGATAGGAGGGAGGGGGGAAACCAAGGAGCTAATAGCAAGGGTTTAAGCAGAAAGCAAATGCTTTGAGAATGATGATGGCAACAAATGAACAAATGTGCTTGGCATACAATGGATGGATGGGTGGACTATGATAAGAGTTGTATGAACCCCCAATAAAATGACTTTTTAAAAAAGTTCACAGCTGCTCAAGTGAATCCCATTCTTCCTTTGGGACTAAAGAGAAAACAAAGTCAAATAAAACCAAGCCCACTGTCTTACATCGATCATCCCCCTAGGTGAAGCAGAAAACAGCCAAACCCTTGGTGTGACCGCTGGGAGCAGCTGATGGTATGTTCCCTGGCCTTGAAGCATGCAGGGTGGACGAAGAGGAAGGACCCCGGAGAAAGGCAGAAGTCACAGCTGCGTCAGCACAGGGCCTCATGTGGTGGGGAAGGCAGGAGCCCCAGCCTGGCAGATAGAGCACGCTCTCAGCCCGTGCAGCCACCCGCCGTCTCGGCATGCCATGCAGGGGTCAGTGTCTCTCAGACAGTGGGGGATCTGCCTTCCCTGACACTTGCACAGAACCGAGTGTTCTTGACAACAGGATGGAGGGCAAGGTGGTCATGATGATAATTCCTTTGGGGGATAAAGGTGTGATTTTTTACCAAGCACTTTCTAGGCAGTGTGGCAGGGCACTGATAGGGTCAAGGAGGGGACTAGCCAGCCAAGACCCCTGTCCCTCCTGAGCTTCACCACCATGCTTGGCCTGCTGCTGGCGCCAAAGCCGTGTCTCCCTCATAGGGGCAGAACTCTCTCCCAAAAGCTTCTCTGGTCCAACTGGTGCTGAGTGGCTGTAGGAGACCCTGTAGATTGGCAGTCAGAGCTCAGGCTAAGGGTGCTCCCCCCTCCAGGTCCTCAACTTCAGCTCTGTCACGGGGACACCTCTGCAAGAGGGGGCCCTCCTCCTTAGTTTTGAGATCCTCCAATCCAGCATTCTCACTGGCACAGAGGACACAATAAATGGGAAAATTATTAGGACTAATGCCTTCAGGACCACCTAAGGCAGGAATCGGCAAGCTCTTCAGATGGAAAAGTCAATCCTGTCCCTCTTAACAACTGTAAAATCACTCAAAACCTTAAATATGTTTTTCCAAACAAGTGAAATTACTGTGGTGGCTTTCATCTAATTTGGTGTCAATTTGAGGATTAAGAGTATAGGTGTGGAATCTAGTCTGTCAATCTGGAGACAGCCAATGAGACCTCTGTGTGGGCATGGCCTCCTCCTGAGAATTCTGGGAAATGTGGTCATTCCTTCTTGGACGAGGAGGCGGAGACACTGTCTCTCTCGGTTCACTTCCTTGGGGACTTTCTACTGACAAGACTCTCTTGGAAATGCTCTACTGACAAGACACAAAGCTCACCTCCATGGGAGACATTGCAGCTGATGAGACACTTGGCGGCATGCTGATAGACCGTGAGCCCTGGAAACTGGAGGAGCCACGGGGAGCCCCCTGCCAGCACTGAGATGCTTCTACCGCCAGTGGATACACAAGACTCTGCACACATTGTCCTGTGATGGTCCTGGCATTGCATGTGCTTCGTGAGTCTGAAGAGGGCTTATGGATTGGTATCAGACACATGGGCTAATATCGGACTTATAACTTTGGACTGGACTGGACTGGGATGTTTTCTCAAAGTTCAATTGCTCTTGTACATAAACCTCTTTCTTATACACATATGCATGTTTGTGAATTTACTCCTCTAGTCTACCCGACTAACACAACCGTGATCTGAGATAATAACTTTTAAATGTTTTCAATGTTACTTCAGAGCTGACCACTGGCACAGGGCAATGGTTAGGATGCAAGAGGGTGGACAATACAGAAGACATGGAATGGACTGAAGTTAAGTGCTGGAATGGATATATACCAACATCACACTCCTCAAAGTTCTGACTAGGCACCGAGCCAGAGACGTGAACATCTTTTAATTCTGACAACAGGCAATGACATATCTATGATGATGATGATGATTCCCATTCTTTTCAAATGAGGAAACTGGGCTAGGAGAAGTCAGATGGCCAGGTAGTGTTAGGGACCCTCAGGGAATGCAGAGGCACTGAGATTCCTGTCCCCTAACCCCCACCCCCCTGCTGAGAGGTAATGCAGGGCAGGGATTGGAAGCACAGTCTACGTGGACTGGCCTCAATTCCTGCATCAGGGGATGGCCAGTCTGCCACGTGTACATAAACATTGATTTGATTCTCTAAATTTCTCTCAGATAATGCCTAGTACAGTACCATTTTAAAGATGAGGAGGCCGAAGAATGGAAATGAAATTTTATCTCGGAGGCCGAGAGGTTCCTGAGGGAAAGAACCAGGATTCTATACCGTCCACTGACCCTTTGCAATGGTGAGGAATTGTGTCACCGAGACAACCCTGGGCCAGGTCTGAGAAGAGCTCAAGCTAGCAACTGTGTCGCAACCCGAGGACATCTCCTTGGTGTCATCAGCCTTTTCATGCAGGAGCGAGAGATCGAGCAGTCGCATCCTCTCCGGTCCTTCACCTGCTGCGGGGGCTGGATCTGGCATCTGGCTCCTCCATCTCCTGTGATGTCGCCCACCCCCACCCCCCGCACCCCCTGGAGCCATCCGCGGCCGACTTCGAACCTCTGCATCCATCAAGCCCGTGCCTTCCTCTGTCTCTGCCGGTCATCCTGCTTCCTATGTGTCAGTTTCCATGCGCCAGGAAAAGCCCGGCTCGCACCGGACTGAAATGTCCAATCTCTGCAACTATAGAAGCCCTTCCTTGATGTAACGCTCTTTCTACAGACCACACTTACACGTGTCCCTCGCTTTGCATTTTCCAGAGAGCCCCACCCAACATCGACCTACGAAACACAAACAGCTTGTGACAGCGGTACCCAGGAGGGACTATGAGTCCAAACCAAACCGGGAGCCATCCCTGACTCCTGGAGACCCCGTGTGCATGGGCCCCAGAGGGTCTTCAGGGAGCTGACTGCCAGGCCGTTCTCCCAGGCAGTCTACAAACTTTCCGTCTGTCATTGGGTGCTTAACGGATTGTGTCCCACCCCCACCCCCACCCCCGGGGCTGTTATTCAGTATTTGACCCTACGCCTCTTCATCAGCACCTCCCACGCTCCTTGCCAGATGCGGAATCAGACTCTGGGGCTCAGTGGGGAACAAGACAGACATGGTTCACGTCTTCCCGCCTTGAGCTCACAATCTAATGGAGGGGACAAAGGCATAAACGAATAGGCACGAGAACTACAGGCAGGCTGTGCACTATTCTTTGAAAGCTGCTGGGACAGAAATTGGGGGAGGCGGCCCTTTAGCCTGGAAGGCCTCCTGGAGGAGGTGTGTGTCACAACACCCTGAAAGATGAGGAGGAGCACCTGTGAGGAGCTGGAGGAAAAGATCTCACCATGGGTCAGCAACAGGTGGGGGGCAGGGGAGGGACTGGTAAGTGTCCTGGACCCGAGGATGGAAGTGGGGAGGGGGACAAGGCGGGAGCCAGATCACCCAGGGTCTCATGGCTCATGAGAAGAAGCACAGGTTAATTTCAGAAGCACTGGGCAGCCCATAGCGATGTCTGCTTGGTCACCAACAAAGCACTTTGGATGCGGGGTGGAGAAGGGACTGAATGGGACGGGGGAGGGGGGTGGTGGTGGGAGGAGGCTGGGAGGCGGATGAAGACCCAGGTGGAGAGGCTGCATCAGTGTGGGGTGGGCAGAGGTGGTGGGACCCTATGAGATACCTATGCAGCCTGGGATCCCTGCATAGGGTTTGGCAGGCCAATGGAAGACTTGAAGGCCCGGGAGGAATCAGGACCACCATGCAGGACTCAAGGCTCCACAGCTGGACTGCGGGGTGCTGTTTGCTGGGATGGAAACGGTGGGCCTGAAGGAAGAAAAAGTCGGAGTCTTTGGGGAGCCCAGGGAGAAAGGCGAATTCCTTTTCCTCAAAACAGCTACCCAGTTGGAACTCCTGGAAACTTTCCTCAAACAAAGGAGTCCCTCTTCTTTGGACACTTTCATTTGAATGGACACTGCGTGGCACCCCGTAGCCCTCCCCAGGGCCCCAGGAGTGACAGAGACTAGCAGCTGTCAAGTCCTGGGTGGGGGTTCACTCCCATGGCCTCTGCCTCATGACCTTATGCTTCTGTGTGGGCACCCGGCACAGCACACTGCTGTCTCTCACACACACAGAGACCCTGAGGCTCACCACCCAGTGTGTTCCTGTGTTTGCCCCAGGCTCCTTTCTCCAGCCCACGTGCCGCTCCCTCTCAGGACTCTCCCGCCGACTTGCCCACTGCTGTGCTCCCCTCAGCTCCCTGGCACATGCTCACGTCATCTGCAGCCGTCTCTGACACACACACACACACAGACACTGGACACATACAGTATTAAACATACATCTAGTCACTTTAAAAAAAAACTGAGTTACACACAACACACACAACACACACACACACACACACACCTCAACTGTGGTGAAAATACAGGCAACACAGTTGCTCTCCACAGTCAGCCAATCGCTTTTTGGGAAGGATTCTTTGGGTGAGAACCTCCCCTATACAGATCTGAGTCACAGGGGCCTGGCTTCCCGATCCCCCCACATTCTAGCCCTGCACTTACCATCACCCATTCGTCTGTCCATCCATCAGGCAACTCTTCTCTCTGTCCTGCCCTTCTGAGACCGCCCCCACCCCACCCCCACCTGAGCAGAGCTCCTTCCAGTTCCTCCCTGTAGGTCTTTGCACCCTCTGGTCACCTACACTCCACCCCCGATCTTAGTCGTGGTGAGTGGGAGTACCCACTCACCCACGGAGCCAATTCCTGTTCACAGCAGTTTTACAGGCTTGGGAGGGGGCGCTGCCCCCACAGTCTCCCAGGCTGCTCATCTTTCTAGAGCAGGCTGCATCTTTCTCCCTGGGAGGAGCAGCGTGTGGGTTCGAACTGCTAACCTTTTACTGAGCAGTCCCCGGCTTAATCCACTGAGCTCCCCAATCAAGATGTTAGACATGAGTTTGCTTAGCCCAGCTGTAATCACACCATCAGATTTTCCAACGAGTCTCTAACGACTTTGGCCCACTGCCAATTGTGTGGCATTTGACACTTCCTTCTTGAAATTCCCTGGGCAGGGAAATTGTGGGGAAACTGTACTCATGGGTTCTCTTCCCAACATCTGACCGCACCTCCAGGAGGTCCCTTCCTCGGTGGGGGCTGGAACTCAATCTCAGCTCCTCCTCTCCACCCGGGTATTAGAGAGGTGTCCCCACAGCCTCATGTGAGGGGGCCTGGCTTCTTCCTCTCTTCTTCCCTGGCCACCTTGATTTTTCGACGACAGGGGACCAACCACTCACCTCAGGCCCTCGAGGTCCTCAGACAGACAGGCAGGGAAGCTGGGATGCAGCCGACCCACCGCAGTGCAGAAGGGCTCTTAGACCTCCACTCAGGAGCCCTTTCAGGAGTGTGCGTGCCTAGATGGCGCAAGGTCTAAGGTCCTCAGAAGAAAAGTCAGGTGACCTCCTTCTGGAAGACAGCTCGAGGGAGCCCATCTGCGGCTCAGTGGTGCTCTGACCCTCAGGGGTTTGCCGTGACTTGGAAGAAAATTAATGGCAACTGTGTTGTGGTTGCATTGTTTTTCAAGAGAGGATGGGGCCTGGCTCTTGCCTAAGCTCTCCTTCCCTGGCCCTAAGAGTGCGGAGGAAAGGGGGAGACCTGAGGCCCTCCTAGACTGAGTAGAAAAACCTGGCTGGGCCTTTTGGTAATGTTTGGCCATTGAATGTAACGTTATTCTAGCTCTGCCCCCCGCCTCCCACAAAACTCAAACATGTGGCCATTCAATGGATTCTAACTCACAGAGTAGAACTGCCTCCTGGATCTGTAACTCTTTACAGGAGTAAAAAGCCCCTTTTTTAATTCCCAGATGCGGCTGGTGATTTGGAACTGCTGCCCGGGTGATTGGTTAGCAGCCCACCGCACTGCTTACTCCGAAGCTACCAAATGTGCACCCACAGCTGCCTCGGCTGTCAGTTTCTATCTCCACAGCTGACTGCAGACACTGGGGACCTACAGAACACGACGCGGGGCCCGGCGCCTGTGGCATACCGGGGTTTCCCCCTCCTGACCAACGGTGAGGCCAGTTGAAGCCATGATTCTGAGGTCCGGACCCCGGCACACCCTTGGTCACACAGGGCAGGCAGCTGAGAGTCTGGCTGGCAGAGCGCAGCCACGAGGGACAACGCTTGGGACTGAGCTTATTGGTGCTGCTAGGCTTGATAAGGAGACAGAAGAGAATTGGCAGAAGACTCAAGGAATGGCAGGATAAGATCAAGGGAGCAGACAGAGTTAGGGGGCTAGGCTTCCCCACTCCACCTCTGTGTGTGCATACACACACACACACACACACACACACACACCTGCTAGCAGGACATAAAGGATCAGCTAGCCAACCAAGAGTTTCCCTTGGCTTTTAAAAGCAGTGAAATTCATTACATCGAAGCTTATGCAGAAACATCAATAAATTGAAGAGCCCACGGCGAGGAGCTGCTCTGGCTGAAACAAGCAAGAGCCGGTGGGCTTCCCTACCTCTACCCCTCTGGCAAAGAGCAATGGGTGCCAAAAGGCTATGTGTGGGGCTGCTAACTGCAAGGTAAGCAGTTCTAAACCATGGCTCCTCTTCAGGAGAATAAGACAAGATCTTCTAGTCCTATAAAGAGGGATTGTCTCAGAAACCCACGGGGGCAGTTCTACCCTAGCCTAGTGGGCCTGTGTAAGTTGGAATCAAGGCAATGTCCATAAGTTTGAGACCCACTGGCAGCTCTTTGGAGTAACTGTAGAGTTTTCCGCTTCCATAAAGTGCTCCAGTTTCAGAAACGGACAGAGGCAGTTTTACCCTGCCCTATGGGACTGCTGAGTCCTCACTGACTCGATGACACTGGGTTTACATCTTTGTTTGTAGGGTTCCACTGTGGTAGTTGCATAATCCCCTGTCAATATCAGGGAAGGGGTGGAGCCTAGCCTGTCAATCAGGTCATAGCCAATGATGTCTCTGTGTGGGCATGGCCTTCTCCCAAGGACACTGGAAATGCCAGTATTCCTCCCTGGAGTTGGACACACTCTCTGCCACACATTCAAGTGGACGAGCCACTTCAAGATATGGTTGTTTTTTTTTTTTGGGGGGGGGGAGGGCATCACTGCTCTCCGATGGTGGGAGTAGGAGGTCCAGCCCCACTGCTGGAATTGAACCTCCGTCCCAGTAGGCCGCAGTCCTGCGCACAACCACTATGCCACCGGGGCTCAGCCCTTCAAGATATGTTGATAACAGTCAGAGCCCTGGTGCTGGAGGAGCCACATGGAGAGCCATGTCAGCACGGAGATGCTTCCACAGGGCTTTCTGCCCATTGACCTGGCTCTTCCTGCTTTCAGCGTCATTGCAAGTGTTGTGTGAGTCTGAAGGAGAATTTACGGACTAGCATTGAACATGTGAGCTAATATCAGATTTATGGGCTGACGGTGAACTTACGGACTTGATGATCTGAACTGGGATAGGATGTTTTATTACTATACAACTACTCTTGGATATAAAACTCTCCCTTACACACCTATGAGTGTCTCAGGATCTCTTTCACTGGTCAACCCAGACTGACACATCCATGCATCCATGTTTCAAGAGGTTGAGAATAACGCGTTCACAGGATCCCTGGGTAGAATAAGCATCAGCGCTTCACGCACTCAGCACATAACTGAAAGCTTGGCGATTCCAGTCCACCCAGAGGGTCCTCAGAAAAAACACCTGGCAGTCTAGTTCTGAAAAACCTGCCCAGGAGAACACCTGGAGCACAGCTCTTCTGCAGCCCACACACGTGTGAGTCAGGGTTACTGGCCCACCGCTGGTCTCAATGCATCGGTACTTTGCACTTGGCACTTTGGGAGTGAACGCTGCACCCGATCCTGACCCTGAGGCTGGGCCAGTATCATCCTCTTCAGGTTTCCGACACCGTCGTTCAACAATTTGCCTCGAGGCACACACTTGGCACAGGGCGGCCTAGGATCTGGAACCATGTCTGTGGGATTCCCAACCCAATGCTCTTCATTCTGTTTCATGGCACAAAACACATGTAGCTATTCCATCCTTGATGGGGGCCGCGGGTCTCAGAGAGAGGCGGTGCAGGCCTCGTGGCGAAGAGACCGCCGGGGTTCCACCCCTTCTGTCATTCATTTCCCTCACGCTGTAAAGAGGATCGCTCAAGTGCTTGCCTCAAAGGCTGAGAGCAACGATCGTGTGTCAATGCATATGTATTGATGAGCATGTAGGCATGCCCCTGGCACAGGATCAAACATTAATGGCCAGCCAGGCTCACCCTTCCTTCCCCGGTACCAGATGCCATCAAGTTGAACCCCTGTCATGGCGGCCACACCTGCACACCGTGGATCTGTGTTCTGGAGGTTGGGCTTCCGCTGTGGTCTCTGGGCAGCAGGCCACCTCTGAGTGGATGCAAACTGCCAACCTTCCATTAGTAGCAGAGTGCTTAATAGTGCTCGCTTGCCCACCTAACTGTTCAGACTCAGGGATCGCCTACACTTCCAGCCAACGTCGATGCAGAAAATGCTGGCGTGCACACCGTGCCACTGTGGTTGAGTGCTGTCACGTGGGTCTCACTCATGGCGACCCTCTCTGCACCACACTGCCCGGCCCTTCCCCCTCCTCACAATGGTCCTTGTGATTAACGGAGCCCATTGTTGCAGCCACTGTGACAATCGGTCCCATCGGGGGGTTGGGGGAGGAGGGTCTCTTCATATGACAGCAGGTTAACCTCCTTTAGCAAATATACTTCTGGATCAGGATCCCGTCGCAGCCTCTGGAAAGCATGCTTTTTCCTTGGACAAACCCTCCCGTAGAGTCAATAGCCCATTAGAGGGTGAGAGCAAGACCCTCGCGTCTGTGTTTCAGTCACCGTGTCTCCCCGCCGGCCCCACCCAGCTATTGGTTCCTGGGTTTGGTGTGGGTTCGCTTCTTGTTTCTCCCGTGCACTTGGTGATCTCATCCTGATTCCCGGCCTTAAAATCCATTTGAACCACTCTCTCCTGAAATCTAGACTTTTTCCAATTGCATCATCCACATCTCCATGTGCTGGTCCCAGTAGTGTCTCAAGCAGCACAGCAGGCATCTTCAAGCCTGGTCCTCCCATAGACGTTCTCCATGTGAGTTAAACGGTGCCCCCAGTTCCCCTGAGCGAGGAGCCCGGGTGGCACGGTGGCTGAGCACATGGCTGCCCAGCAAAAGGTTGGCTGTGGCAATCACCAGCTGCTCTTTGGGCAGCAAGACGGGGCAGCTGGTGTCCCCGCAGCTGACAGCCATGATGCTCCATTCGACTCTGTCCTTGACAGTGACTCTGTGTTGGAAGCAGCTCGAGACCATGGATCCATCACCCTGTCGCATGCCTCAGAACCTCCGGAGTCATCCTTGGCTCCACTCTCTCTCTTTGGTGAAAGCAAACACAACAAAACAAATTCCCGTTCAAAGCTCCCAGGTGTGCAGCTCAGAGACAAAGATCCCACCCCACCCCACCCCCTTCACACCGTGACTCCCTCTGCACTCTACCTTATCTGCATCGTCTCCACTGGGCACTCTGCCCCTTCGCATTTCCAGCTGTGCTTCCCAGGGACCTCTGTCTGTCCGAACTCAGGAGGAGAATCCTTTCAAAGAAGACCACGCTCCAGACCAGCGCCTCACCAATCCAGCCCATGTCGTTTGAGTCTGAGGTCCTCGTGGGCTGGCACGGGTTCAAGGCTGAAAAGTTGCTTCAGGGCAGTAGATTCAGGGGTTCCCCGGGTCCCCAGGAGCCCCGTATGTCTCATTTCTCTCTTGGCGATCCATCCCGCAACACCGAATCCCAGGGGCCCTGCCTTCCAAACATGCCCCCAGTCCGAGACTCCACACCATGTTCACCACGATCACGCTGCTCCGAGCTGCCCTCCTGTCTCCCCTGGGTTTAGCAATATTCTCCCCACTGACTTTACATCTGAAAAGCACCCCTGAGTATCGTCAAGACAGTGTAGGAGCAGGCAGTGTTTCCCCCCTGTGTGTGGGTTTGCCAGAGAAAGACCTGCTGGCCACGCACCACCTCCTTAGACTTGTTCACAGGTCACACGGGGCCAGGCCAGCTTCCCCTGCGCACAGCAGACCTTGACCACTTCCCCCAGCCCCACCAAGAAACTTCGTTCTCCTGCACAGGAAGCAAACAGAAGCCATCAGACCAGAACTACCTCCACTTCCTGCTGCCAGATCTGAGCACCTCCCCGTTAGGGCCCCAGCTCTCCTTTCTAGATGGTGGCATCATGACCAACTGAATTCGGCCAGCCCCTCCACCTACATTGGGTCCCTCTCCTGCCTCTGCAAAGACCCCTGAAATTCAATGGCTCACTATCATCTCCCTCTTAGCTGACTGACTCCTCCCCTCTCCCCCCAAAGCGCCTCCAGTCCTGCAACATTCACTCCTTAAGTATAGCACAGACTTAGACACATCTTCCTCTCCCGGTGCAGTCAGGTGCTTTGCAGATGATTTTCGATCCTGGCAAGCCCACAGGAGAGAACAGAGCTGCCCCTCAAGCTTCTGCACCAGGATCTTCATGAGAGCAGGTCCCACCGTCTTTCTCCTGCAGAGCTAGCTCCTGGGTGGGTTTGAGCCTCCAGGCTGGCGGTCAGCAGCCAGTGCTGGCCTATGATGTCATCATCAGGGTTCCTCTCGGTCACTCCATTTCCCTAAGATCCATCCTCTCCCTCCCCTTGATGCCAAATTTCCTGACGTCCCTCTCCACTGGCTGGCCTCTTCTCATGCCAGCCCACAGTCCATGCCAGCCCAAGGCACCCTCTGTCAAGCCACCAGAGCTGCTCATGCCAGGAGTGCCAGTGATGCCGCGCCACTGAATCCAACAGCCAACACCCGGATGTCATGGTGATGACCTCTCGGTCACGTCTGACACTGTGTGCTTCCCCCTCCACCCACCCCCCGGCCCTAAGGGACAGATGGACTTTCCCTTTAGCTTCCCAGAGACCACATAGCACAAAGGACTGACCATGCACACATTGACCCCCCCAAACCCAACCGCCGATTCCGACTCGTGATGACCCTGCAGAGCAGGGCTTCTGAGGCTCTACGGCTTTGTGATAAGAGCAGACATCCCTTCACTTTCTCCCGAGGGATAACTGGTGGATTTGAACCCTGGACCCTGCAGTGAGCAGCCCAACGCCTAGGCCACGGTATCACCACGGCTCCTTCTGTCTGCCCCCAGCTCCTCAGTGTCCCTACCCTTATATGTCCCGCTTCTGCCTACCTGAGTCCCTTGTTGACTGCCCAAGGCCAACGTATGCCGCATGGACGCTCGCCTCCCTCCCGGTGCTCACTCCAGGCCTTCCTCCTAGTCTATAGATGCCCTGCACAGTTGGCTGCTGTCACCGGCAGTGGGCACCCCTCCTGGAAGTGCCTTCCCCATTCCCCACATCCACCGAGGTCTCAGAAACAGACAGACCTCTTACATACATCCTGCCCCTTTCGCTCCATCCCCACCATCAACCCCCCTCCGGGTTCAGCCACCATCCCTTCTCACTGCCTGTCCCGGATCTTCCTTCAGTCGCTCTTGCCCCTCCAAGCCGTCTCCACCAGGCAGCCTGCACAGCTTTTGGCAAGGCAAAGGCGCGGTCACTCACACAAGCTGGGCAAGGCATTCCCTTTCCTTAAAGGTGCCAGCCCTTAACAGGGTGTACTGCAGCGGATGGGCTGCTGCCCACAGCTCCACAGTACCTTGGCCTCCCCAGCTCCGCCCCTATTCTGACCCCAGGTCTTTGTCCTGCTCCTCACATGAGTGGAGGCCCTTCCCTCCTGACAACCTTCACCCTGAGGCTGGTCTCGCTCGGGCAAGCTGCCGTCTCCCTGAAAACACCCTCTCTTCTCTCTCTCCCCACTTGCCACTGAGCTAGGCTCATCTGTGTCCCTCTTAAGTGTCTCTTCTTCCACACCTCAGGCCTCCGCCATCGGAGAGGCCCTGCACTGGCCCTCCATGGAACGTCACAACTGTACTGCATGTTTCAAGTGGTAATCTGGTCTGCCACCGTGTCCATCTGTTTCCAAGGTGCTGTCACAGAGCAAGCGCTCGAATATCTGGGTGAGGCTGTAAACTGTCACTCTGGATGTCTGCAAGGTGCCAGACGCTAGGACTGGAAGGTTTACCTGGGCTGCCACGCTGAAGCCTCCCTTCAGCCCTGGGCGGTACAGCTACTATGTTTACGATTTTGCAGAAGTCCCGGGGCTACAGAATGTGCTCAAGGGCACCCAGCTGGAAAGGATCCAACCACAGGCTTCACTTGGGCGCACTGCCCTACACCTGGGCTCCTCACGGCGGGCACCCTGGCTCCACCAAGAGGGAGGGCCGGAGTGTCGAGCAGTTCTGCCCATGGTTGGGTCTGCACAGTCTCCTTGATTGGCTTTTCCCAATGAGTAAAATGCAGTTTGAGGACTGTGCTGAGTCACCCAGCTAGTAGCCAGTCACTCTAGGATGAACCTGGATGGCTTTCTCTCCACCCCAACTCTCAGGAGGACCCTGGTCAAGGAAGCTGCGCCACACAAGGCCCACTCACACAGCAGGCTGGTCCTTGGATTGATGCTGCAAATCTGGGTTTCAGAAGGATTGTCCCCATCTATGTTAGTCCAAGTAGACTAGAAAAACAAATTCACAAACACGCATATATATATAAGGAAGAGGTTTATATGCAAGAGGAATGGAACATTGAGAAAGCATCCCAACCCAGTCCAAGGTCATAAGTCTGATATTAGCCCATATGTCCGAAACTAGTCTATAAAATCTCCTTCAGACTCAGGAAGCACATACAACGACGCCAGGGCAATCACAGGTCAGTGATTGTCTGAATCTACTGCCCTGAAGCAACTTTCCAGCCTTGAACCTGTGCCAGTCCACGAGGACCTCTTTGACCTGAACGACATGGACTGGATTGGTGAGGCGCTGGTCGGGAGTGTGGTCTTCTTTGAAAGAATTCTCCTCTTGAGGTCGGACAGTGGTGGTAGAAGCATCTCAGTGTTGGCAGGTGTCTCCCTGTGGCCTCCCAAGTATCTCAGCACTGGCAGAAGTCTCCGCATGGCTTCTTCCACCCCAGAGGTCTGATTCCATCAGGGCAAGCCCACGTGGCTTCTCCTCCGGCTCCTCCAGGTTCCAGGACTCAGGGTCTATCAGCATGCTGCCATGTTGTCTTGTCAGTTGAGTGTCCCAAGGGTTTGAGTTTTGTGTCTTGTCAGTAGTGTCCCCAAGCGACTGAGTTGATAGTCTCTCCCTTCCACGAGGGAAATATCATGGAATTTCCCAGAATTCTCAGAGAAAGTCATGCCTACACAGAGGTCTTATTGACTATCTCCAGATTGACAGGCTAGACTCGACTCCTACACCCGTAATCAAATTGGCACCAGAGTACATGACTGCCATACCATCCTACCTAATGGAAGTGGTCACTGCACCTGAATGGTTTGTGCTAACAAGGACCTTACTGCTGAACACCTGCTTTCTCTCTGGGAGGCCAGAGTTTGGGTATGGGCTGGGCAGAAGGTCCCTATGTGACCAAACCAAAACCAAACTCACTGCCATCAAGTCAGAGTCCGCTGAGAGCGACCCTCTGGGACAGGGTGGAACTGCTGCTCTGAGTTTCTGCAGAGAAGCTGGTGGTTTCAAACTGCTGGCCTTTCAGATCGCAGCCTAACCGTAACCACTGTCCCAGCAGGGCTCCTTACCTGGATGACCAGCTCTCAGTGGGCCCTGTGTCTATCATGTGCTTCCTCGGTAGAGAACACATTTCACACGTCTGTCACAAGTGAGTGCGGAGGAATGAAGGCAGATTGTGGGGCTCCACTGGGAACAGACTCTGGGAAGCCTGATTTCCTCTGGATCCTGCTCCAAGTGCGTCTTTCCTTTGCAGGGTTAGCGCCGCCCCCTTTCATTGTCATACATCCCAGAAGTGAGCAGGACTCCAAGCTGAGTGCTGTGAGTCCTCCCGGAAAACTCCCTCTCTGGGGGCTGTGTTTTTAAACAAGTGGGTTTTGCATTTGTTTTGGTCTCCTCTGAAATACATGGGATGGCTGGGCATTGAAATCAATATAACTGGGGCTGAGCCCCGGTGGCGTAGTGGTTGTGCGCGGGACTGCGGCCCACTGGGACGGAGGTTCAATTCCAGCAGTGGGGCTGGGCCTCCTACTCCCACCACTGGAGAGCAGTGATGCCCAAAAAAACGAAAACAAAAAACAAATCAATATAACTGATAACCTGAGGACATAGGTCAGAACAGGGAGGAGCGGAAATCATCTCAGGAAAGGGGGGGTACAGAAGAGGGGGCTCTAGAAGGTCCGTGGGAAAACAGTGGAATGAAAAGATCATGGAATTCTTCCAGGAACTTTGAAGTCCCTCATAGAAGGCCCAACCACCATGTAAGGATGATCTGAATGGAGCTGATGCCGAAAAAGGCTGGCACTGTAGTTAGGAGGTGGGGGTGTCATCGTGTCAGCTTCAACTCATAGCGACCATGTGTACAACTGAACAAAACACTGGTCCATTCTCAGGGTTGTTGTAATGCAGTGGCTTTCAACCTTCCTCATGCCACGACCCTTTAATATAGTTCCTCACGTTGTGGTGACCCCCAAGCATGAAATTATTCTCATTGCTACTTCATAACTGTAATTTTGCTGCTGTTATGAATCAGGCAACCCTGTAAAAGGAGTAGAAAGCCCTAAAGGGGTCACAACTCACAGGTTGAGAATAGCAATTCTACAGTTTTCCTTATTCAATGTCCAGACATCATTTGTATTCTTGTCAGAAATCATGGAGGCAGACACTGGTGTTTTGACTCCAAGGAAGATTTTGGCATCAGCTGAGAGCAGGCCGTGGCAGGCTGTCCTGGCTAGTACCCAGAAGTGGATATTTCTAAGAAAGGGCTGCAGGAGCTCTCCAGGGATGAAGCCAACAACCCTGGGATGCACTTGGGTTTTCAAAATTAAGCATCTCAAAATCGCTCTGCTCCAAGATGACCTACTCCCAATCCATTCAGGGAGACTCTCCCCCCTTGAGCCTTGCTGGCATAGCGGGCTGATCACATGGGGCTGAAGGCCACAGGGACCAGCAGTTCAAAACCATCAGCTGTTCCTTGGAGGAAGATGAGGCTTTCGACTCTTGTACAGTTACAGGCTCTGAACAAAGGCAGTTCTGCCCTGTCCCACAAGGTCGCGATGAGTCAGAAACCCCCCACAACAATGAGTTCTTTCAAAGTAATGGTGAGGAATCCTGCTGGCCGAGTGATTCAATGATGGGCTACAAAGCAAAAGATTGGCGGTTCAAACTCACCAGCAGCGCCACAAGAGAAAGCTGAGACTGCCATCACACATATCCCATGGAAAGCCTTGGAAACTCAGAGGGAGAGTTCCACTTGATTCATGGTATCACCATGAGTTGGATCGGTTTTAAGGCAAATGCACAAGGTAGTAAGGGCTCAGTGGTCACCTTCTCCCTCCCAGGCAGGAAACCTGGTTGGATTCCTGGCCACTGCACACCGCAAGCGCAGCCACCATCTGTCGGGAGAGGCTTAGGCTGACACGCTGCCATGAGGTGTGGGCACAGCTTCCGGACCATGATGGTCTAGAAAGAAAGGCCTGGCAATCTACTTCCAAAACGTCAATCCACGCAAAAAAAATCCTCGGAGCATGATGGCTCCATCCTGCTGTGCACTGAGTTCAGCCTGATGACAAAATAATAGCTGTTTCTGGAGGTCAAGCCATTTCCTGTGCTCACCTCTCAAATCTGTTCTACATATTTCTTATTCTGGGTTCGCAGGCTTGCCCCCTGCCCAAGACTGCAGCTGGCTCGGCCCACAAGGCTTTTGAAGAACTGGAATCCTGACCTAGAAACCCAGATTCTCAGTTGGGCCCTTGCGATCTGACACTCTCTGCCCCCCTCTCTGCCCTTCGCGCGAGGTACAAAGATGGCTCATCCCAACTGACACTCACCCTACCCTGGCTCACCGTCCCTGGTCCCTGGGTCCATCCACCCCACGAGTCTTCATGGTCTCGTGAGACATTCCAGTTGACTGGTCTGCTACTGCCTGGCACTTCTGTTCTGATGCCTAGTGCATGTGCAGTGCCCGGCAGCAGCCAGCCAAGCTACAACTGGTCTCCACTTGCCCGCAGCAGCTGCGGAAGGAGTGGCTAACTGGCTCTCCAATGGTAACGGCCACCTTCACCATGAGACCGGAAGATTTCCATGCTTCCTGGCTGCTCTTACTAAACACTTTATTCAACGATTCTGTAGAAGCATTCTGACCAAAGAAGGAGAAACTGCAGAAGAGAATTTCATTTCTCTTGGAATCCAGACAGTCTAGAGCCATGAAGGTTGGATAAACTACCTTCCCCCCTTCCCTCTTGTCACCACCAAGAGTCCTGGGATGATCTTTAACCTGAAACCATGAACCAAATGGATCCCCAAGGCCCCTTTTCAATTTAGCTAGTAAAGAAGCCAGACTCCGTGCTTTGGGCTCTTTGTAAACGCTGACTGCTGTGTGAGATCCACGAGACCCACAATGGAAGGAACCAGCGCGGCAGGCTCAGCGGTGGTGCGTTGGCATCAGTAGCAAGGGCGCAGGTCCAAGCGGAGCATGAGAACGGCTGCGCAAGAACGTAGTCGTCGTCACGGAGAAGTGGTTGAACTGGCATGTGTTTTCCTGCGTGTCTTTTCAACACGCATGATAAAAAAATGATCCTTGAAACCAAAGCTCTTTGTTCAGGTCGTCATGAAGACACATAATAGATTGGCTTATAAAATAAACATCACCCATGCTATCTTAAACAACCAGCTACAGGAGACCAAATGGGTGAAAAATCATTCCAAGGCAAAACTGAGATGAAAGGTGGGGAAGGGAAACTAGATCAATGGAAAGAGAACCAACAGAATGGAAATCCTGAGAATGCTGACACACTGTGAAAACCATCACCCAAGTCAGGAAATAAGCTGTATGAAATTCATTAAATGAAGAGCCTTTCTCTATGTAAACTTTCCACGAAAACACAATAAAATGCTACTTTAAAAGACTCCAGATGGAAGGGCGTGGGGGTGGGGGAAGGACTCCAGCCTCCTGGTTCAATATTGTCTCATGGAATCCTACCAATCACCCAAGCTGAAGCTTCTATGATCTCTATTTGCCAGTGAGGCTATAAAGCTCCTGAGCATTGGGCAAGTTGCCTAGTCTCTTCAACCACAACCAACCAAGCAAGACCAGGCCAGGCAGATTTTGAAGTCCGTAGTGCCCTTTTGTCTCCTCAGTCATCAGGGAAGGTAGCAATTCTTGATCCTGCTGTGGGTTAGTTAGCAAGGCCCCTCTGCAGAGGTGAGGCAGAGGGTGTGCAAGGAGAAGGGGGTACCAGCTACTAAGGCAGACCCCAAAGGAGGACTCATCTCTGCAATGCCTAGGAAGAACGGTGAAGGAGAGGGTCGACAGGCCCAGGGCTGGGTGGAACTTCTGCATCCCACCATTCCAAGCAGCGGGCCAGAAAGGTGGGAGAGGGAGACTTCGTCAGCCTTTCCTTCAGAGTGCCGGTCAACTCCTCGGGAGTCAAGGAGATCGGATGGCTGATGGCGCAGGGGTGATGCGTGGGTGATACTGCTTACCCTAACTTCAGCAGTTCGAAGCCACCAGGCACTCTCTGAGAGAAAGACACAGCTTTCTACTCTCTTAAGGAGTTTCCGTCTTGGAAACTCACAGGGACAATGCCACTCTGTCGTGTAGGACGGCTCTGAGTGAGAATCCACTCCATGGCAGGGAGTTTGGTTTTGATGGGAGCGGAACATAGGAGACAAAGCTGGGCCCCTTGCAGGGCAGGAGGCTGCAGGGAGGCAGCAGCAATGTGTGGCACCCTCTGAGACCCCCAGAGGCAGCTGCAGGGGAAGGTTGACCAGGCTCTGAGGACCCTCAGAGGCCATCTGAGCGTGGCAGGTGTGCATCGCAGAGTGTGGAAGGACAAGGACAGTGTGGCTCCCTGGCCACTGGGGTCTGCAGCTCCCCAGGGGGAGGGGAAAGGGAGGGCCCCGAAGCAGGGAACGTTCTGAGAGGAAGGAGAGAAGCTGTACAGAGGGCAGGGGAGGGGTGTCTTCCTGTGAAGGGCCCCAGAGGAGGTCTGAATTGGTGAGGAAGGCAGGGTGTGGATCCCGTGCAGGGCGTGGAGCCCGTGTGGCAAGCTGCCCACATCTCCAGCCCTGAGTGTGGAGGGGGGTGGGGTGTCCTCCAGACACAGACTCAGGGAAGGGCAGGGATTCAGAGTGCCTGTGATTGTGACTGCTCTTTCCGCAGCACCAGCGAGCAGGGAACCAAGGACAGCATGTGCCCATCCCAACCCTGTGCCCAATGGCGGTGAAGGGACGCACACACTGTGGGCCATCCATGCCTGGTGGCCGCCACAGTCAGATGTTGGCCCTCACCCAGCCATTAAAAATAAACTCACACTTCAACGAGGAGGGGCCTCAAAAACCTTCCGAGGTGCGCAAGAAGCCAGTCACCAAAGGTCACACGTTGTATGGCAGGTCCCGTCTAAATGAAATATCCAGATTGGGGGTTTCCAGGGAAGGTAGGTCTGGGGGGAGGGGAGGCGGGGCAAGAATGCTGGATGGGTAAAGGGTTTCTTTGGGGGTCATGAAATCCCCTTGGAAGTACAGGGCAGTGGCTGCTGCACTAGCTGCCACCTGACGGAGCAGATCTGCCTGGTTAACTTGGCACGGCACTCATTGGACCTCGGTCTTTTAGACACGCAGACACCACTGGGTCCCCGCTGTCCCCACCATTGAACTCACAAGGCTGGGGAGCATTTTCACTTCTATTTTCATCTTGTCTCCAAGCCCAGACAAAAGAGCAGGGAACCTTGCCTTGCAGGAAGGAGGCCACTGAGATCAAGGCTTCCCTCAGAGGCAAGCAGCCCAGGCAGGGGGCGGGGTGACAGGGGGAGGGGGGAGACACCAGAGGAGGGGAGGAGGGATTGACCACTTCCTGATGCAACTGCAGAACCCACACCCAGCACTGCATTCTTCTCTGCTTCACACACACACACACACACACACACACACACACACCCCACTACTGGGCTGAATTCCGCCCCTGCAAGCTCCCACAGGGACCCTAGGTACATCCTCACTCAGGCAGAAAAAGCTCTTCAGAGTCCAACCTGCTCCATGCCTCCCCCACAACTCTGAGCTCTCAGAGACCAGGGACAAAGGTGTGTGTGTCGGGCACTTGGGGCTTGGGTACTAACCCAAGGTTTCTTGATTTCACCCCATCCAGAAGCCCCTCAGATCAGGTAACCTTCTACCAAAAAATCACCACCATGGAAAACTCTCCCCAGATCTTTGGGTCACCTCTCATTTGGTGTCTGTACAATGGGTGCCCAGGTGATGCCTGCTAACTGATAAGCATTCTAGCCCACAGCGCAGACTTCGACCCAGGGACCTCCATTTCTGAACACCCTGTGTGCAGACAGGGATAGCCCAAAATCTGCAGAGTGCCCTCGGAGAATAAGCCTCTAGTGAATTCCTTCTGACCACTAGCCACGGATGTTAATAGTCTGGCCCTCAGGCAGAGAGCATTGGAAAGCAGATCAAGGGCAGTCTCTCTTAGGGGCTTGGCTGCATGGGTCCTTCATGAGGATTACCATACTGGGGACAGTACAAGGAGCTGTATAATCAGGAGTCCTGCCCCGTCAGCCATGCCTTGATTGAAAGAGTCAGGACCAACATTGTAAGCTCTTCTATTGGACACAAGGTGCATGTCCCAATCACGATCCTGCTCTTGCTGTAGCTGTGATGGATTAATCTGCCACGAATCATGCCTTTGTGAGAGTTTCCTGCGTTCCATGCCTTATTTAAAAGCCTCCAGACTGTGCATCCTACAGCAGGATAATCACCACCACCATCGGATAATGTCTTTGTCCTTCCTGAGACTCAGTAAATGTTCTCCTCAAATGATATTTGAGTTGGGGACTCTTTTGCGTCCTTCAGCAGAAAGGCACTTCCCCCATCATCTCCGCCTCGTGAGCAGGACTTCCGATGCTGGCTTGGACAGGAGAGTTCCTCCTGGCTTTGTCCAGGACCCAGAAAGAGAACCCGCCCAGGGCCTGAGAAAAAATCCATTCCACAGACTTACACGCACGCACACAAACATGAAAGCAACAACCAAACACACTTCCTGCTCCTGTCTCACACCCCTCTCTCCTACAGCAATTTCTGTCTCTCTTGCTCAACAGAATACCTTGGGAGGTGGCTGTGTTGTCATTTGCTTTGCTTTCACGAGCTTCTTTTTCAGGAGAAAGCACATGGAAAAGATTAGCCTTCATAATGCTGCAGCTGTCTCCTTACCAACTGCCGCTCTAACAGAAATGGTCCAAGTAGGTGGCTTTAACAAACCATTGTAGTCCCTAACAGGTTGGGATTTGAGAAGTCTGGCTTCCGGACACCAGTTCGTGTGGAGAGCCGTCTCTCTCTGTTGGATCATCATTTCAGAGGAAGCCCCTGGTCTCCTTTCAGCCTCCGTGAGTCTCAGAGTTTCTTGAAGACCTCCACGTCTTGACATCAAACTTCCCGAGTCTAAAAGATTCTCAGCATGTGGGGTATAGAAAGACTTTCCCCCAGCTTTTCTCCCCCTGATATAGATGTCAGACGTAGGCCACTGCTTGCAACGAACGGTAAATGATAGTCAAGCTGTCTCCCTGAAGGCATCAGCCATCCAGAGATATCAGCTACGGCCTGGTCCACCAGAGGTGGGGCTCACTCCCTACTGTTAAGGACAGTGGACTGCTTCCCCTGAAATCTTAGAATAAATCAAGTCTCTGGCTTAAGGGCCATCAAGGTTAGGCCACCATCATGAATCTAGGATCCGCTCATCTTGTTACACGTGTCCTTTCAATTCCTTTTCTCCCTATAGCGTGTACACTCCTAGATCGTACCCCTCCCATTGCTGTGTTGCCTAGGGTATAACCCCTTTGTGTGCCGTAGGTCATTACCTGCAATCATTGCACACCCCCATATATATATAAACCTTGGTTAGAAATCTCTCTCTCTCTCTCTCTCTCTCTCTCTCCCCTGACCTCTCCTGCCATACCTCCACGTGGACCACCAAGAAGGGCCGAGGTGAGCATGCTCCGATGAAACGTGTCTGACTCCTTTATTTTACTCTCTCCTATCTCTTCTATTCTCTATGACTTAACTATAATCTTTATATGTCATAGCTGTACTGTTGCGCCTACGAACCTGTGGTAGTGTTAGGGTCTGGTCTCTCCTCACATCATCACAGGGACCCCGGGTCCAAAGGGCACACTCCATCCTTCTTTCTTGGTGGTAGCAGAACGCTCTCATTTAAATGTATTTGTTTACTCTCTTTTACATCTCAAAAGAGAGGAACTCAAAATACAAACTAACCCTGTAGATTGCATCCTGCCCCAATAACACAGCTGCCTCCAATCCTGTCTCAAGAATGTCACAAAGGTGAGGAGTGACAACACAAAGGAACATAATGACAGAACACCGAGAATCAGGGTCCAGCTAAACTGGCGCATACTTTGAAGAATGTGGCAGCTAGCTAGTCTGTTGTCCATTTGAAACTCGAGTGAAGAGGTGGAGTGGAGCCTGCCAATCAGGTCGCAGCTTGATGACTTCGTTTGGAAACACGACAGAGTTCAATGACTCGCTGGAGGCAGGACACACACGCAGTCCCTGGGAGACATTACTGAACACGAGCCTGATGGGGCTGCACGGATGCATCCAGTGCCCTGCAGCTGGAGGACCCATGTGGAGACCTCTGCCAGCATTGAGGTGTTTCTACTGCCACTGGATCCACAAGACTTTCCACCCACCGGCCTGTGATCTTCCTGTACGCAGTGTCTTTACATATGTTGCTTGAGTCTGAAGAATTTACACATGGTAGCAGACATAGGGGCTAATATTGGACTGGGCTGCGATGTTTTCTCAATATTCAATTGCCCTTGTATATAAAGCTCTTTTTAAAATAACTCTTTCTTATATGCATATGAGTGTCCAATGAATTTGTTTCTCTTGTCTACCTGAACTAACACCACATTAAATAATAATTGATATTTCTGAAATAGTACAACACTTTGAAATGTCTTCCAAAGGAACAAAAACAGTTGACATTTTGTTCAGTAATCCATTTATTACACATAACTACATACTTGTAAATTCATGATCCATGAAAAATGTGCATGAAACCCTTGTATGATTGTATTGCTCAACAAATAGAAGCACCCACTGCATACTTGTTATGGATGAGTGAGTTTATGATCCAGTAATACCCTCTTAAGAATTTCTTGGTGGGGCTGAGCCCCGGTGGCATAAGTGGTAGAGTGCGGGACTGCGGCCCGCGGGCCTGGTCGTTCAAATCTAGTGGTGGCTCCAGGAGCAGCACTGGGTAGCACCCACGACCACCAGAGGCAGTGATGCCCCTCCAAAAAAAAAAAAATTTCTTGGCTATAGAATCATATGTTTAAATTGTTGGTTCTGTCTATTTTATTAGAAAAACCTCAAACTCCTTCATGAGATGTATAATTCATTTGAAAGGGCCCTGGTGGGCTAGTGGTGGAGTATTAGGCTTCATTCCCAAAGGTCAGCAGTTTGAAGCTAGCAGTCACTCCTCTGGAGAGAGATGAGGCTTTCTGTTCCTATAAAGAAGTTACAATCTTGGAAACTCACAGGGGCAGTTCTACCCTTTCCTAAAGGATCCATGTGGTAGTCACTGAGCTGTGTCAATTTCATCACTGGGAGTGTAGGGGTGGAGTCTAGCCCATCAATCTGGAGATAGCCAATGAGGCCTCTGTGTGGGCATGGCTTTCTCCTGAGAAGTCTGGGAAGTCTCGCGGTATATCCCAATTGGAGGTGAGAGACCATTAACTCAGTCTCTTGGAGAGAGTCTACTGACAAGATAACACAGCAGCATAATATAGACCCTGAGTCCTGGAGACTAGAAGAGTTAGAGGAGAAGCCACACAGGCTTACCCTAAACCTCTGGGATCAGAGAAGCCACGTGGAGACTCCTACCAGCGCTGAGATGCTTGGGAGGCCACAGGGAGACCCCTACCAATGCTGAGATGCTTCTATCATCACTGGATACTGCTGATGGACCCTGAGCCCTGGAAAGGGGGATCCATGGGAAGACCCCTGCCAGTACTGGGATGCTTCTACAGCTTCTACTGCTGCTGGACACACAAGACTCTGCACCCACTGGCCTGTGATTGTCCTGGTGTCATTGTATGTGCTTCGTGAGTCGGAAGAAGACTTTATAGACTTTATAGATATCAGCTAATATTGGACTTATGACCTTGGACTGGACTGGGTTGGGATGTTTTCTCATTGTTCCATTCCTCGTGTATATATACCTTTCCCTTTATATCCATATGCATGTCTATGAATTTGTTTCTCTAGTCTACCCAGACCAACACAGTTCCTATGAATCAGTGTCGACGCGATGACAATGAGTTGAGTGAGAATTCCTCTGAACATTACCTTAAAAGGATCTGACTTACGTTTGTCAAAATAAAAATAAATAACAACTCATGTGTGAGCATCTTCACCCCTATGAATTCTTGGTGAGTTTCTAGTCAATGTACAGCAGCACACAGATCTTCCCACGGGTTTCCTAGGAGAGATCCACACTTTCCGCAGAATACCCTGCCCTTCTTTCTCTAGCTTTGGAAAGAATCTAAAACTGAGAATGGCATGGGGTGTTTCTCAGCATGTGGCCACCCCCTTGGGTGGGTGTTACCCATCTGCGCTGACAGGCACCCAAGTGGATCGTATGTAAAAAGAAGAAGCTGTTACCTTAGGGGATATGAATGTTCACTTTGAGTAAAGCCACACAGATCTCAAATGTAAACATCTTCAGCCTTGATGGGCTTTATCCGATCCATCAATTCACAATCCGTAACACCAAATCCCTGCTGTGGTTGTTGTTGTTGTTGACAGGCTGCCATCCAATTGACTTGACTCATAGCGGCCCTACATACCACAGAAGGAACATCACTTGGTCCTCACGATTGTTCTTAGGTTTGAGCCCATGGTTGTAATCAGGAGTAAGCACAGCAGGAGGCTCCCTGTCAAAGATCTTAGGGACACCCTACTAAGCAAGCAGTGGGCAGATCGGGCCTCCACAGCAGCTTGGAAGCACGTGGGCCTAGGCTGCTTCTGAGTGAAAAGCTTTCCATTTCATCAACTACTTAAGTCAGAAACAATGCTTCGACAGAAATTTCAACTAAACCACTGACTCTTGGAGGTGGCTTAAAACTCAAGGGACTTCAAAAAGTTTATGGGAAATGGAATGAAAAGATGATGGGATTGCCCCAGGACTCTTTGAAGCCCCCCCCCCCCCCCCGCACTGCTTACAAGACATACAAGTGTGGAATATTCCAGAGGAGACTGAATGCGGCTGGCTAAAGTGTGGTCATCTTCTGTATTCCACGAGTGTTATCACAACACTCAGATTTGCTGTGAATGCCGCCATGGTGGCTGGAACTGCTGCTTCCCGGGTGGGAGCGTGTTTCATGATTAAGTTTTCACTCAAGCCACGCACTTTGCGAACTCAGTTGTCTTTGCCTGGGTGTGTTGAAGGCTGAGTGAATAGCCGGATTTTTTTTGGATTCAAGATGTCTTAACCCAGCCTTCTCGTGCCTAAAACTGTCACACACACACACACACACACACACACAGTACTGTTCTAGTCTCAGATATTGTCACTGTGGACTCTCGAGTGAGTTCCAACTCATAGTCACCCAATGTGGCCCAGAGGAAGTGCCCCCATCAAAGTATTCCTCAACTGTCATCTTTATGGGAGCAGACTGCTGAAGCTTTTCTCTGGAGCTGGTAGGTGGGATTGAATAGCCAACCCATGAGCAGAGGAAGGACCTTAACTGTTACACCACCAGAAAAAGACTTCAAGCCACTTATTTGCATTTTAACTCTTCTCAAACGCTTTCAAAATGCAAATATCCCCGAGAGAAGGGCCAGTATTCTACCAGCCTGGTGCCAGTTCTCACACAGGACGTGGGTCCCTTGCCCCCCAGATAGTAACAGATGAAAGTGTTTACTAGATGCGCATCCCCAGAGGACACAAGGTCAGTGCTGAGGGCACAGGCAAGTGGGGCGCGCAAGGCGGAAGCTGGGGCGCGCTGCACGCTTCATCCTTCTAGGACTCCCCTGCCTGCCGCCCCGATGTAACTGGGTTGTCATGAAAGTAAATCTGAAATAGCCAAATATGGAAACGACCAGGAGGTCCACCCAGCCTCGAAAATCGGTCTAGAACCGCCCAATGGGGACAGTAGCTAGAGCGTGCCCCAGGTACTCAAAAAACGCACCTCTATCAATTTGATTCCCACTCAGAGCGGCTCTGCGAGTCGCTGAAAATTCTCCAGGCCGCCAACCCCCCGAGGGGCAGTCACTCGGGAGAGGCCATCTGGCTTCGGGAGAAGCCAGATTCCCGGAATGCCAGGAGTGCTCCTAGGTTTCCTCCAAGGGAAGGCTCGATTTCCCCCCAGGTCCCATAGGAGCGCTCTCCCCCAGGGGGCCTTGCAGGAGCTGAGCACGCCCAGCAGGACGGCTGGGGGGACGATCTTGGGGGCTCTGGGATCGCAAAGTTGGAGGAGGCACCCCACGGTGTGCGCGCGGGTGGGGACACCATGGGGGGCAACGCGCCGGCGTCTGAACGCACCCCTGCACCTGTTTCGCCCGCCCGACCCCGTCCTCTCGCGTCCCCGCCTCGCCCCGACCAGCTCCGCTGCGCGCGACCCCCAGGTCGCCCCCCCCCCCCCCCACACACACACACACACACTCACTCCCTTCCCGGGCCACCAAGACCGCGACAGGCGCCCGGGCCCGGCTGCCCCTCGGCTGTCCGCCGCCCGCCTGACCTCGGCGGCCACTTGTCCGGCCAGCGGGCCCCAAACGTGGTCTCGCGACCTCCGCCGCTGGCCAGACCCTTCTCCCCGGCCACTCCCCGCCGCCGCGCCTTCCCGCAGACCCCGCCGTCGGGAGAGCGGACCAGTCGGGGACCCCCAGGGCCGCGGCGCTTTCGGTTTCAAAATAACTGGGTCCTGGCCTCCACTCCCCCCCCGCCCCCCCGACCCCCCGGGCACGGGGACTTAATTCCCCCGGGGCGGCGGCTGGCGGACACTCACTTGGGGCTGGGTGCGGAGCGGAGGGCGCCTGGTGCGCGGCGGCGCCCGGGGAGCAGCCCGACGGGGCGCGGGCGAGGTTCTCGGCCAGAGGCGCCCGGCTAGCGAGCGCGCCGGGGGAGGAAGGAGGGGCGCGGAGGGCGGGGCCTGGGGCGGACCCGGCGCCCGTCGGGGGCGGAGGGCTGCCTGGGAGTGGGGGTGGGGGTGAGGGCGCCCAGTAGCAGTTAGTCAAGCACTGAGAGATTGAATGTGCGATTCAGGGTTCCATTGAACCGCCACCCACTTCCATCAAGTCGATTCCAAAGACCCTGGGTGGGTTCGGGAGACTGTACCCCTTTGCCGTCCGTAGCTAACAGCCTCGTCTTTTCCCCCAGGTGACGCTGCCCCCACCCCACCCCACACCTTTCGATCACCAGCCCAGCACACCTAACCCACGGCGCCACCAGGACCTCTTAATACCTAAAAATAGAAATGATTTAGGATTTCCCTAAATAGCTGTGAATTACACACCTCGTGCTCTCCAGCCAGGCATTAAGTAAGCTCTGTCGTCCTCTCCTGTTTGGGGGGAGTGTAAAGTCTTTCTCCTGAGGAGCAGCTGGTGCCTTCAATCTGCTCACAGTCCCGCCAGGCCACCACCGAGCCTCCCAGGCTCGCCGCGTCCGTCCGTCCGTCCGTCCGCTCAGTGCTTGCATCCCGATTCAGGATCTGAGGTCTGGCCCATTGCCAACTCTCTCTCTCCCCTCTCTCTGCGCACAGGGGGCCATTCATTATACCGAACATCTCCTTTGATGTCATTTTACAGACATCGCTGGGGTCCAGAACGATGCCTCGGAAGGAAGTGCCCCAATGCTCCAGCTGGAGCTTGACTTGGGCCTCCTGGCTCCGGAGTCCCAGGTTTAGAGTGAGAACCCATGTTCCTATTTCATGCAAAGGAACCTCTGGAGGCACAGCGATTCAAAACACAATGGCTAACCTCCCAGTGGATCCCAGCTCCAGAGAGTCCATTCTGAGGTACAACAGAGGGAAACAGTGCCCTGCCCGGAGCCAGCTTCACAAGGCTTCTACTTGAGCCAACAGCCACTTTATCAGTCCATCGTGTTCAGGGTGTGACTTTTTTTTTTTTTTTGCAGCCACTAGACTTTATCAACTCTCTTTCCTTTTGATATAGGCAACCGTGGAAAAATGACTTTCTTGCCATGAGCGTCAATGACTCATCAGTAGGAGTCTTTTTTTTTTTTTTTTAAATCCCTGCTACCACAAGCGGGTGGTTTTAACAAACAGACGTTTATTTTCTCCCCTTTTAGGAAGGCAGCGGTCTGTCTTCAGAGTGCTGGCTCCAGGGAAAGACTTTCTCTGCTCTGAGGAAGGGCCTTTGTCTCTTTAGCTTCGTTGGTGACATCCACATGTTTTGGCTTCAATTTTAGCCCTTCTCTGTTTAATCTCTTTTTAGGTTTCCAAAGAGATGGACTGAACACCAACCCTGCCTTGTTCACATAACAAAAGGCAGCTCCTTCTTCAGTGGGATTACCATCACAGGCGGGGCTATGAGGGTGTACAACATAGCTTTCAGTGGGGCGTGATCCAATGCCTGGGAGAAAGGCAAAGCATTCTGCTCTCATTAAAAGTTCCAGTCTCAGAAAGTTATGGGGGGAGTTCGGGCTCTGTTCTGTTGGGCCACTGTAAGCTCGTATCCACTTGATGGCCTCGAATTTAATTCAGTCTATAACAGTCGTTCTCAACCCAACAGGACAGAGTTAGGATTGCGCCCCTGAGTTTCCAAAACTCCAAGGATAGGCGTCTAAGTGGAGCAGTAGAAGAATTCAAAATGAATGTTAGGATGTAAAGAACATGCTTTTGCTTCCCCATTGGTGACAGAAACCAAGGAGGGGGGAACTGAGACAATCAACAATAGAAAAGAAAGACGCTGCTCCCCAGCCCAGCCTGGTGGGAGACAGGCTTTCCTTCCTCACGGATCTTGAAGGTGAATAGGAAGGTCAGGCTCTAAATGTACCCATGAAACAAATGACAGCTAACATGCATTAAAGAGTCCTCAAAGTGCAGTGGTCCAGCAGTTCAAAAGGTCAGAGGTTCTAATCCTCCAGGTTCTCTGCACAAAGAGAGGCAGCAGTCAGCTTGTGTAAAGAACCACACACTCACCCACTGTCATGGGGCAAGTTTGATGCAAAGGGACCCTCTAGGGTAGAACTGTAGCTATTTATAGGAGTCAATAGCTTCCTCTGTCTCCTGTGGAGTGGTCGATGGGTTCAAACTGCAGACCTGGAGGTCTGCACTACCTCCCTGGGGCTCCTACAGGAAGGAGCACAACCTTGGACACTCCGTGGGGCATTTCTACTCTATCATTTCTACTCTCTCATTAGGGTTGTTATGAATGGAAACTGAATTGATGGCAATGCTTTGTTTTGTTTTGCAGGGGATGGGGTGTGCTTTATATGAACTCATTTAACCATTAGCCTATTTTGTTGATGAGTGTGGCAGTCATGTGCTTATGTTAATTTTATGATTGAAATGTAGGGGTGGAGTCTAGCCTGTTAAACTGGAGATAGCCATTGAGTAACAAATGAGGCCTCTATGTGGACATGCCTTTCTCCGGAGACTTCTGGGAAATCTTGTGATATTTCCCTCATGGAGATGAGAAGCTTTCTTCCCCAGTTGTTGGGAGTTAGTTTCAGAGATGATGAATCACGGACAAGACAAGATGGCAGCGTCTGAGAAGCTGGAGGAGCCAGCTGAGAGACCACAAGGCTTTGGCCTGATGGAGCCAGACCTCTGAAGCTGGGGTGGCCACATGGAGACCCCTGCTAGCCATGAGTTGCTTTTGCTGTTGATGTACTCTGAGCCCTGGAAGCGAGGAGCCATGTGGGGACCCCTGCCAGTGCCGGGATTCTGCACTCACTGACCTGTGACTTCGTCAGTCGGAAGGAGACTTTATAGATTGATTTCCAGCATCTGGGTTAATATCGGACTTATGACTTTGAACTGGACTGGGCTCAATGTCCTGTGCCTCTTGTATATAAACCTTTTCCCTATATCCATATGCATGTCCTTGAATTTGTTCCTCTAGCCTTCCCGGACTAACACAATGAGAAAATACCTATTGAACAACTGTCCCCAAATTTCAAAGCCCTTAGGTTGGGAGAAATCCAAACCCACTGTCACTGAGTCACTTCTGTCTCATAGTGGCCGTAGGACCTAACAGGACAGAAGAAACTGCCCCATGGGCTTCTGAAACTCTGAAGCTTTATGGGGCCAGAACGCTTCATTTCTTTCATATGGAGCAGCCGTGCCCTCACACTGCTGGCCTTCTGGGTAGTAGCCAGGTCTTCTTCATCTCACGGCCCTGGAGTCCATCCTGACTCCCCGCGACCGTATGTGATAGAATATAACGGCCCCTGTGGGTCTGCAAGACTGCAACTGTTCCCAGCGCATAACTAGCTGACCTTGAAGTGAGCAGCCTCGCTAGGTACCCACCATGCCACCAGGCTTCTTCGGTTGGGAGAGAGGTTGGCTTAAATCCTGGAAGTCTGGCTCTCGGCCTTCCAGTTGCTGTACTACTACCCTGCCCCTCATGGAAATGACTGATGTGAATATTTAAGGGGAAAAAAAGGATGACAAATGCCGTGTTCGTGTTTAGAAAACATTTGGCAGCAAATCCCACATAAGATGTAACACCTCATTTGTATAAACAAAATCCAGTCTCCAAATGAGCCTGTAAAACAAGGGCAGGATATGGCTTATACACATTTGTCTTTTTCCTCAAGACACCCCAAGAGAGCGTCGGATTCCAGAGAGACTAAGCTGTTAAATTTGCTGGATATCGTGATGTGAGGGGTTGCCACCCAGGAAACCATGCTGAAGGAGAGGGGAGGGCGCCACCCCCTGGAGGGAAACAGCAAATGGGCTGCTTTTCAGTGATAAGCCTGATGGACGTCTGTCAGCTCGAGGTCAATGAGATCACACGAGGGGAAAAGCCCTCTCCTCCAGCCTGCGGTGGTATCTCAAGCTCCCATTGCCAGGTACCGTGGAAAGTGTGGGCCTGTCACGGACCCGCAGGGGGAGAGTGTGATGAAGCAGCAAGCCACTGCCAGGCAGAAGGAGCACACAGAATGCTCCCTATCCGTGGAGGGGGACACATGAAAGCACAGCTGTTGTTCTCCTGTGTTTCATTTCCTGAGGCAGTGACAGGTGGTCTTTTGATTCTACCCAATAATGTTTATCCGTCTCTGATCACCACAAGAGGCAGAGGGTGTGACAGTCTTGCTCCCAGGACTGATGCAAGTTTGGAAAGAGAAACAGGCTTTCTTTTCTAAACGAAAACCCCACACACTCATGGCCACCATCTTGAGGTTCACTGGAGACCTTAAAGGACTCTGTGAGTTTCAGAGTCTATAACTATTTCAGGAGCAGAAAGCCCCAATTCTTTCTCTCTTTTCTTAAGGGAATATATACATCCATGTTGTTCGACCTCATTGCACACTGGTTTTTATTTACTATGTGCAGTTGTAAATGACAGTCTGAAAAAAAAGACTTCACTGTTGCCATTAATTTTATATTTGCTTCAGCCAACACACACACACACACACACAATCTCTTTTTCTTTTCACGATCTGTTATTGGCATCTAGTTGGTAGTCTAGTTATACTGCCAAACATCCCCCAGTGTACAACAGGGAATCAGCTAGTTTTAAACATCATTAGTGTCATGGTTGAAATTCCCTGCTGCATTACCTTAGATGATTTTTCAGATGATAAACTAAACTTCCATTCTTGAGATAAATACCACTGGATTATGTAATATAATCCCTCTAAAATATTTTCTTTTCAATCATTTATTATATTTAATTTATAAAGGATATTGAAAAAGAATGCTTGAAAATGAAAATGAAATCTACTCTGTAAAGTGCATACAATTTCGTGTGTGTTTAAATTATTTTATTGGGGGCTCGTACAACTCTTATCACAATCCATACGTGCATCCTTTGTGTCAAGCACATTTGTACATCTGTTGCCATCATCATTCTCAAAACATGTGCTTTCGACTTGAGCCCTTGGTATCTTTTCCCTCCCTCCCCCATCCCTCATAAGCCCTTGAGGATTATAAGCTATTATTATTTTTGTCATATCTTGCACTGTCCAGTGTCTCCCTTCAACCACTTTTCTGTTGTCTGTCCTACAGAGAAGACATTATATGTAGATCCTTGTAATCAATTTACGCTTTCTTCCCCAATTCTCTCCCTCCACTCTCCACGTATCACCACTCTCACCAATGGTTCTGAAGGGATCATCTGTTTTGGGTTCCCTGTGTTTCCGGTTCCTATCTGTACCAGTATACATTCTCTGGTCTAGCCAGATTTGTAAGGTAGACTTGGGATCATGATAGTGGGGGGAGGAAGGGCATTTAGGAAGTAGTGGGAAGTTGTTTCATCATTGGTATACTGTATCCTGACTCATCTCCTTCACATGACCCTTCTGTAAGGAGATCTCCTGTTGTCTCTAGGTGGGTCTTGAGTCTTCGATCTGTACTCCCCCTCATTCACAATGATATTATTTTTGTTCTTTGATGCCTGATACCTGATTCCTTCAACACCTCGTGATCACACAGACAGGTGTACTTCTTCCTTTTGGGCTTTGTTGCTTCTCAGCTGGATGACCACTTATTTACCTTCAAGTCTTTAAGACTCCAGATGCTATATCTCCTGATATCTTCAGCTGTCTTCTCCACATTTGCATATGTACCTGCTTTGTCTTCAGCGATCATGTTGAAAAGGTGAGCAGCACGGAAGGCCAATTTATTTTTTATTTATTTTTTTGTGGGCATCACTGCCCCCTGGTGGGAGTAGGAGGGTCAGCCTTGCTCCTGGAGAGCTGCTGCTGGATTTGAATCGCCAACCCTGTGGACCACAGTCCCACACACAACCACTGCGCCACTGGGGCTCAGCCAGAAGGCCAATTTAATAGAACAAAATGTTCTTGCATAAAAGGAGTACTTGAGTGGAGGCCCAATGTCCATCTGCTAACTTAATAGTAAACCTATAAAATATATGCACATAGATCTATTTCCCCATCCTCATATATTAATATATTTACATATGTACATGCTTTTATTTAGACCTCTGTGAATGTCTTTTGCCTCCTAGTTTTCCACATGTTTCCTTTTATCTTCCTCTTGTCCCATTGTCATGGTCAGCCTTCATTTGGGTTTCAGTAATTAGATGATTGATTTAAGACTTTTTCCTAACAGTATAAAGGCTACAAGCTATACATTTTGTCCTAGGTACTGCCTTACTACATCTCAAAGATTTATATTTCATTACATTCAAACAAGATATTTTCTCATTTCTCTTGTAATTTATGTTTTGACACATACATTTAAAAATGTTTAATTTCAAAATAATGGGGGATTCCTAATTTCTTTTTTTAAAGCATCTTATTGGAGGCTGATACAACTCATCACAATCCATATATACAGCCATTGTATGTAAAGTGCATTTGTACATTTGTTGCCCTCATCATTCTCAAAACATTTGCTTTCTCTTTAAGCCCTGGGCAGCAGCTCCTCATTTTCCCCCTCCCTGCACCCCTTATGAACCCCTGATAGTTTATAAATTATTACTTTGTCATACATTGTATGCCATATCTTTGTTATACATTGTCTTATGTCCCCCTTTACTGACTTCCCTGTTGTCCATACCCAAGGAAGAAGCTATATGTAGATCCTTGTAATTGGTTCCCCCTATCTACCCCAACCTCCCTCCACCCTCTTCACTGGTTCTGAAGGGATCATCTGTCCTGGATTCCCTATATTTCTGGTTCCTATCTGTACCAGTGTACATCCTCTGGTCTAGCCTGATTTGTAAAGTAGAACTGGGATCATGATAGTGGGGAGGAGGAAGCATTGAAGAAGTACAGGAAAGCTGTATGCTTCATCAGCTACACTGCATCTGACTGGTCTGTCTCTTCCCTGTGACCCTTCTGTAAGGAGAAGTCCACTACCTACATATAGGCTTTGGGTCATCAACCTGTACTCCTCCTCACTTACAATGATATAATTTTTAGTTCTTGATTTGCTTATGAATACACTTGTCTTCAGCGATCATATCAGGAAGATGAGCACACAATGATATGATTTTATGTTCTTTGATGCCTGATACCTAATCCTTTCGACACCTCGTGATCACACAGGCAGGCGTGCTTCCTCCATGTGGGCTTTGTTGCTTCTCAGCTAGACGGCCCCTTGTTTACCTTCAAGTTTTTTTGGGGGGGGTATCACTACCCTCTGGTGGGAGTAGGAGGCCCAGCTTTGCTCCTGGAGAACTGCTGCTGGATTTGAACTGCCAAGCCAGTGGGCCGCAGTCCTGCACTCAACCACTACACCACCGGGGCTCAGCCCTACCTTCAAGTTTTTAAGAGCCCAAATGCTATATCTTTTGATCACCAGACACCATCAGCTTTCTTCACCACATTTGCTTATGCACACATTTGTCTTCAACAATTGTGTTGGGAAGGTGAGCATCATGGAAAGCCAGTTTAATAGGTCACAGTGTTCCTACATTGAGGAAGAACTTGAGGGAGGCCCAATGTCCACCTGCTGCCTTAATACTGAACCTATAAATATATGCATATAGATCATTTTCCCATCACCATATAAAAATATATTTACCTATGTACATGCTTTTATTTAGGGCACTGTAAATGCCCTTTGTCTCCTACATCTTTCCTCTATTTCTTTTTACTTTCCTCTTGTCCTCTTTATTTTCCTATCATGCTCAGCCTTCATTTGAGTTTCAGTAATTTCTGTTACCTTACCTTTGATCAATCCCCCCCAGGCCTCTCACACCCTCCTTGCCAATGATGTTGGACCACTTCTTCTCCCCTTGCCTAGATTTCTTTTTTGTTTGTTTGTTTTTTTGTGGCATCACTGCCCTGGTGGGAGTTGGAAGCCCAGCCTTGCTCCTGGCGAGCCGCTGCTGGATTTGAACTGTCAACCTTGTGGGCCGCAGTCCCGCACACAAGGGCTAAGCCACCAGGGCTCAGCCTTGCTTAGATTTATGTTGCTAATTTCTAACATCTTATTCAGAGAACATAATTCAGATAATTCAACTCCTTTTACATTAAAACTTGCTTAAGGTTTATGATGCTTTGGAAATATTTCATGAGCACACGAAAATATTTATTCTGCCCTTTTAGGCAATAATGATCTATAAATTACAATTTGGTAAAGGTGGTTGATAGTGTTGTCCAACTGCTTATATTCTTAATGAAGCTCGCTTTACTTGTACATGCTGTTGTTGAGAAATGGGTGCTGAAACCACTGACTATAGTGGTGGGTTTATCTATTATAACTTTATCAAGAGTCTACTTGAACTGGTACATTTGTCAGCATGAAATGATCTTTATCACCTGATAAAATACTCTTTGTTCGTAAATCTGCATCGGCTGAGAATACAATTATTCCAACTTCCTTTTGATTAGTACTAGCATGGCTTCTAATTATCCATTATGTTAGCTATTGATTACTAGATAGCAAATTGTCCCCACATCTAGCAGCTCAAAATGAAGCTTCAGAGTTTCTATGACTAAGCAATGTGTACACAACTTGGCCGAGTCCTGTGCTTTATGGTCTTGTAGGTGTCAGCTGTCAGCTGAGCTCTCGTCATCTCAAGACCTACCTGGGAGGGCTGTTGGCAGAGTCTAGCTCCTCACAGGTGGTTGAAATGAGCACCCCAGTGCTTTGCCGTTGGCAGGAAGCTGGCCTGAGTTACCTCTCTTGGGACTTTCCACGCAGCCTGCGTCTTCAAACATGCCAGCGGAGAAGGCATGACAGACACCACCACCTGATGTAACCTATCGCAGAAACGTCATCCCCGTTTTGTATTCCATTGGTTGGAAACAAATCACTATGTCCAACCCACACATAAAAGGCATGAAATTAGGAGGTAGGGACCTTAGGGGGTTGCTCTACATGTCCACTCCTTATATGATTATTGGCTGAGAATCTATTTTCCTGCTCCTTTGCTTTTATGGAAATGGGAATCTGTAGGGTTTTATCAGCTGCTGACAATCCTCTTGACTTTCTAGAACTATTACCTTAAGCTTTTAAAAGTTCCTCTTGTCATTTCAGCCAGATTTTGAAATGGAAAAGCAAACAAGTATGCTCCATCTGTTACCTTGAGGTGGCATTTGACTTTTTAATTTACTTGACCCTTAACGATTTAAGATGAGAGATCCAAGCAAGCTTTGGCAAACTCTCTCAGCACGCGTGTCCATCAAAGACAAGACCTACAGTAAATCACCCATCCTATTGGGTCCCAACGCTGTTGCATGGACTTCAACTCACAGCAACTCTGCGAAGCATTCCTGAGACTAAACTGAGGCTCTAAGTGGGGCTTAAACTTTTAGAGAGGGAAGCTTCTCTAAAAATCATGTAGTTACATTTTGCTAATTTGTTAAAGGACATTGATTTCAAGTTATAACCAGTTAATAGCACAAAGGGCCATCATATGAAAGATGAGAGGAGTGACTCTTCCATTGGAAGCTAAATAACCAGGCAGGTCATCTAAGTGACCGATCCCCTCCACCCTCATTTGGAAAAGGCAAAGTGCCAGCATGTCTAAGTGGTTCTGGGGTAAAGACCTCTTTAAGACAAATCCTCCTTTTAAAAACGCTATTCAGGAAAGTTCTTAAGTTACCTTCTTATTTTTTTCTTCTTCTTTTAAAGGTCACTTTACTGGGGACTATTCCAACTCATTACACTTAAGGCAATACACTGAAGCTGTGGACAGGCCTTGGGCCTCAGTTCATACCGTCCATCAATACAAGAACACTTTGTTCTAACAAAATGGCATTTTGTGATGCTCACACACACCCCACCCCCACATGATCACGAAAGACCAAACGGGTGCATAAGCAAATGTGGTGAAGACGGTGTACGGTGCTTCTTGAAAAAGCTATTAAAAGACCTGCAGAAGGGCTGCAAAGAAGGGCCTAGTCAATCAGGGTGCAGTAGAGCACTGACGGCAGTCATATCATTGATCTTCTTAGTTATTAGGAATTACATCTTATGTTTCATAAAATGAAATCATACAGAAAAGGAATCTTTCCAAATGAATCCATGGTGGGGTGGGAAGAGTGATGATGGAAAGGATGGGGGACATCAGTGTATACCTTGTGCACACGGTGAGGACAGCTCTGAGGCCTCTCGGCTTGCTTTCTTGAGATCATGTGCGCCGAATTCCAGCTACAGGATTCTAAGATTGAAGAACTTATCACACTGTCTATCGAGAGACAATCTACTGCCATGGAATGGATCCCAACTCATATGGCAAGGCATGGGGTTGCCAAGACTGTCAATCTTTAAAGGAAGTGGCTGGTGCGTTTGAACTGCAAAACATGCAGTTTAACAGTCCAAGCTTGACAGACATCATCTGTGAACACTTCAACCCCACACGCATTTCTGGTATTTCTGCTATGTGGTCCTTTCTTCAGTATACAAGACTGAGGACAAGCACAGATGCACCC
>PVJH01004543.1:68719-124015 GCA_004026705.1 Nesogale talazaci
CCCCCCCCCCCCCCCCCCTTATTTCCTGTTGTCCAAAATGTACTCATCTATCTTGGGGAAGTACAGATGTAGATTCTGGCAAGAGTTCAAAGTCAGCCTGTTAATCTTTTTGTGAATATCTTAGTGTTAACTGGTCAGTACTTCTTTCTAGTACTTCAGGGTATTTTTGTGATAGCAGGAACGTTGAAATACAACACATTAACTGAACTTGTTACTTGGAAGTACTTGCCGCATTAATATATTTATTAAAATGATGGCCATATTCTTGGCTAGCTCCCTACACTTTTTAACTGTAGTATGGGTGAAAGCATAGATTTTGCACAGTGACTTCTCCACATTTTATTAACATTACTTGCAACTGTGTCAATCCAACAGCACCCTCTTGGCTTCCTGCTCGGTCCCCACACTCATTCATCCTTCCATGCCCACCCCACCCCCCTCCAGGCCCCTGCCTTTTGAACATTATTTGGGGGCACAAGTTACCTCCTTCGTCCCCATTACATGTTTCTATAAAGAATGTAGGCCTCTATTAAGACAATTTTACATTCTTGAATCTTTTATTTTACATTCTATTTTACTCACTTAATTGCAAACTTAAGAATTATAGGCGTTTTGATTATAACTTACCTTTACCTCCATCCTTATTACATTTGAATTATACAGAATATTGTTTTCATTAAACTTACCAGGTATACCAACAGTGGTTTATTTTTAGTTATGCAATTAAAAACAACACTTGGGTGCAGATTTCTTCAAAGTGATAACCCTAACATTAATGAAATTGGCCATTAAGAGATTTCTATGTTTTGCTTTTATAAAAATCACTATTCAGAATTTCACAGTAAAGAGGTCCTAGATTCCTCATACAACATGAAATTATATAAAAATAGAAGACATAGACATCTTTAAATCTTTAATCCTTTGATTAAGCAGCAAGCATATCACTCTTCCAGGGAAAACACTGCTTAAATGAAAAAGAAAAATAAATGACGTGCAAAATATTTACAAAATATGCAAAGCACACAATAGACATTTCACTATATACATGTGTCATATTACTAACGAAGCTAAGATTTTCCTAGTGTGTGCTCTAATGTACAGAAACCAAATTACGGCACATCCTCAGATACAGCACCGGCCCATGTATGGGGCAGGGCAGATGTTGGATGATCACAATAAACGAGCCCGTTGAACAGATGGTGGGGCTGTCCAACTTGATTGACATACGCCACATACTGTATACTGAAGGTCTACTGACGGACAAGACAGACAAGACAATAAAGGCTGTATAGGTATAGTATGCACATACGCAAGACTTGATCTAGGTACTTAAAAAGAGATTGCTTAGTTTTTCTTCTTTTAAGATATTTAACTGTCCCCTGTGACATTTAAAGTAAAAATCCTTGAGTACTCAGGAATTCTTGAATCTGTTAGCTCTCACCTGGTTACAACCCAGGACAAGGAACTATCGGAGATGACTCCAAAAGGACTCATCCGGGAAGGTTTTACGTTATGCCAGGCCTTCGGGGTCTTATGGAAAGTGGCCACCTAAATTTCACAAGTAATACTAATCAAAGAATTCAGTTTTTGCTCGTTAGCTCATTAAAATCAATGGCAAGGGCAATTTTTCCAGTACTTTGGGGAAGACATGACTTTTCAAAACAAAGTCCTTAGATAACCGTCCATATTGTGAAGTAGTTCTCAATGTAATCACACAAACATTTTAACCTTAGTTTCCACTAGTAAAGCAAGCTCAGCAATTTGTCCCTTTGCACACGATTCTAATGCTAAATCGTATCAAAAAGTATTTGTAACACATTGCTGAAATACTATCACTTGCAAAAGTTTCTTCATAGGTGCCTAATGATTATGTGTGGAATTAAGATGTGAAATATTCTGTTGGTGTTTTATAAAAAGGGATCTCAGCATTTTTAGTTTAACAGCACAATTGTGATATTACACTGATAACTTTTAGGTAACACAGAACAAATTGTTAATTTTATTTCACGAAATGATGAGGATTTAACCCTAAACCACACCCATAAGTACAGGTTGGCTGCAAGGATACGCAAATGCATCCAAACAGTATGATAGAGATTTATCAAGAAAACATGTTTTATATTAAGCGCAGACCATTTTAACACATATGAAGGGGATTTTAAGTTCAGAAAAACCTCGACACAAAGAGGGTACTGCAAATAAAGGCTTCCATAACCACCTTGTCCACATAAATGACAAAATAGAATTCTCTTCTAAAGTGCCCAAGTGTAGGCAGCTACAAGTTAAAAGGCATATAGCATTTAGAAACATTCAAAAACAAAATAATCAAAATGAATTCTTTTCAAGGAACCTAGACATTGTACTTGAACAAATTAAGTTCTCATCTGTATGTAAAATTACTGTTCCAATCCTCTTACTACTGACAGATGACAGCCAATGACCTTTAAACAAGAATTTTGCACTAAGACCCTTAATTGTATGTTAATGGTCGATAGGTTCAGTACATTCTTTGTGGTTTCATATAATTGCTTTGCAATTGATAAAATTGCTTTCTTTTAAAGGAATATATTAAAATCCCTTTGGAAAAAAAAGCCAACATCTTTTGAAAAAAGGGATATGCAGCTATAATTTCTTAAATATGCATTAAAGGAACTTATGTCAAAATCTAAAATGCAGGCTATTTCTTCTTGCACTCCTAACATAGGAAAATGTGTCATAATAAAAAAAATTTAAATAAGGGGGAAAAAGTCAAACATCCTTCTTAAGAAATGCAAAGGAGTTTTCACAATTCCTAAATTAATATTCCTGTACTAAGAGCCTTGACTATGAAGAGGCTGGAGTATAAAGAACTTCAATAAAATAAATATAATACAAACTAAACAGTAACAAAAAAACCTTGGTATGTAGTAGAATACTTAATCTTTGTTTTTCCTCTTCTGGTTATGAAATCACCTTGCTGAACATACACTTTAGAAAAGGAGGCTGCCTGGAGGCTTTCCATCAAGTAACACTTGTCTAGTGAAACGTGTCTGCCGTTCACTTAGGCTACTCCACTGCCACAGAACACAGAACTGATCTGCAACCCCGGTCTCTAGGAAAGACTATCCTTTTCTTTCATTTGCATCAGTCAGATGAGCATGGTATAAAGAGGGATGACAAGTCACTGCAGTTTTGTCCAATGTAGTTTTTAGTGCAGTGAGGACTGTGAATCTGTCTGAATCCCGATAAGTGAGGGTGGCTGTTGACCACCAACTGTGGACAACACTGGTCGTGGGTTTAGACGGGGGGGCATAGAATTAGCAGGGCGGATGAGAGGTGGCGGAGGCTGATTTAAAGTTGGCCGGGGCTGGATGAACCGAGCCTGCTGCTGGAGTGGAGGAGGCTGCCGGTGAAGAGCAGGGGCAGCAGGCAGTGTTGGACGAAGCAGTGGTGGAGGCTGGTTCAGAGTGGCAATGGGGGCTGTTGGTGTTGGAGTGGATGATGGGGCAGGAGGTGATGGACCCAGAGTCCGAGGAGCCTGTGGGGTGTGTGCCTAGAGGTGAGAAAACAAAAACACACACATGAGATGATGGCTCCCAATGAACTTAACACAATATAGTTGGGGCTGTCACAGGAAAAACAAAACCAAACCAAAACATAACACCAGTGTTTATTGGAAGCACAAGCTTCTTGTCTTTTAAACAAAACAAAACAAAAAACAAAAACAAAACAAAAATGAAAAAGCAACGAAGCCACCAAACAGGCATCTTATTAGTAAACAGCTTAACACTGGAAATAAAAATAAGACTATGAAAGAACAATACACTCTCCATTCTTCTAGGATCAGAACTTAGCATGTCATTATGACTTAAGAGTCACTAGAAATGTACCACTGAGTAAGTGTATTGTCAACCTTTCATGTGCATTTAGCTCGTCCTCTGACAAATTAACCTTACAGAACACCACACAAAATGGTGATTCCTCAACTCATATTAACTCAAATCCATACACAAACACACCTCCTCTTCTTCATCAGTGCTCTTCCCTGATGGCACATTAGAAGCACTTTTTGTCTCCTCCCCTAAAGTAGAAGCATCACCATTAGAAGCCTGGGTTCCTTGTTCTGCTTCCCACTCCTGCAATACCTCCTCTAAGTTAAACCGACGCCTGTAGTTTACAAAGAAGTTCTTCACTTGGCCAACAGTCTTGTTGCCAATTACATCTGCAATAGCTTGAAAATCTTTACCATATTTGCGGACACCTGGAAGGCAAAGTAAATAATACACCTGTGAAGGATCAGTAAGGAGAGCTGTGTGTACTACACATCATGCACACACAAACGATACCCGCAATGAATAGGCTTTCGGATACACTCTGCTCATTTCTCAATTCTGAGATAGAGGCTAAGACATCAGGGTCACAGGATGAAAACTAACGATTATGTCATTTCATCGAGCCAGCTACTTGCCTTCAACTGAACAATCAGAACTTACCATGTTTTTACATACTCAGTTATTTTCTCCAATCCTCTCTCCAACTCTCAAATACAGTCCATTATTGTAAAGCATTGAATTCTTTGTTCCATCCTCAATTCCACATTCATTTATTTCCCTAGTAGTCAGTCACCTAGATTTGAGCAACACCGTTTGTAAACAAAACTGGATGGGAATGAACCATCTCTTTCATCCCCTCAATGGAATGAGTAAGTAGCCTCAGGGGTCCCCGTTAAGAAAAGCATTTTAGTTGTGGTCTTAATACTAATTTAACGTAATTACGTGTCCATTCCACCAGGTTACCAAGGAATAGAAGATAAGAACTGAAACATTTAAAAAACAAGAAATCATCATTATTGCCTGGACAAAAATTGCTAGGTCTTTTTCATAGTTAGGTGGATTTTTAACTCTTCTAATCACATCTAAGAACTATACAGATGAAGGATTCTTAGATACACTGTTTAGTCCGGAGAATACAATGGTAACTACTTCCAGAACACCTGCTTTACTGTTCATTACTACCTTAAACTACAAAGGGTTGTAACAATGTGAGAACCTAGTTTCATTTATGAACCAATTATATTACAGAATTTAAGATGACTTGATAATCAGATAATAATTTGGTCTTCAGCTCATTTATTCTAGAAAGGTACATTTTGCTCAAAATATCGTGGCTATCAGGAATTTTTGTTTCATAATTTGATAACTACTATTTGAATGAACAGAAACAGTACCTCATAAATGAAAGAGATAAGAGACAAAAAATATTGGTGTTTACGTATTAAAGCCTTTGCTTAAGCAGAAATAAACAGGGCGTTAGGTAGGTAGATAAATGGATATATTACTGCAGATAAGAGGGCAACATAAGGACATGTTGAGAGCCCAGAAGAAATGCCAGCTATATTCTTAACTAATAACAATTGGTACAAAATACCCTATTACCTGAAAGCAGCATTATATTGTGGCATGGTTCCCATTTTAAAATTCAGCCCTTTTATTTTATTAAACTGAAAAACTGACGACAATAAGCATTTCTGGCTACATTCAACTAGATGGGCTTGACACTACAGAGAAATCTGTACATCTTCGAGAATTTGGGGTAGAAGGTCTGACATTTTCAATGTAGTTTGGGGTTATAAACTATGGTCATTTTGTTTAACAGTAAGGTAATCTTGAGTTCTCAAGCTTACCAAGGCAGAGTTTACAATGTTTATCAACATAAATGAATTCTCTTAAGATTCATGAGACACGTTTCCATAGTGTGAACTATGATAGCACCGAGTTTCCTCGAGGGTTTCCTTGGTAATGAAAAGCTGGGTTTATTTCACAATAGGAATCAGTGTTTTATATTCAAATACTTCTCTTATCACTCGAAACTTTGGAAAAAAAACCAACTTTTAAATAATTAAGTCTGTGCCATTTTCAAGATAAAATCTGATCATTCCATTGAAGAGTAACTACTAAACACACTAGACATGGGGTTCTATGTGCATATTGATTTTCACAAGTACTTACATATACATCTAGAAATGGCCAAACCTGAACACCGACTTTAGAAATGGAGATGTTTAAACAGGCCTAGAGTTAAAGCAGTAAATTATACTCAGACTAACTCTAACCTCAAATCGGAAAGTATTACCATCATTAGAACATCTATTTGCTTAGCAAAAGTCTTCCCAAATCCACCACTAAGTTGTCCTCAAGTCTGATTCCATGATAAAGCTTTTCTGACTCTATTCCTTTAGAGCAGCGGTTCTGAACCTGTGGATCGCAACCCCTTCGGGGGTTGAACGACCTTTTCACAGGGGTCGCCTGCTTCATCACAGTAATAAAATTAGTGATGAAGTAGCAATGGAAATAACTTAATGGCTGGGGGTCATCACAAAATGAGGGAGTGTATTAAAGGGTCATGACATTAGGAAGGTTGAGAAGCACTGCCTTAGAGAGTCTACTTCCTTATTTTCTACTATTTTAAATGGACTTCACTTTGTCATCAATATTGTTACGTTTTCTAAGTTATAGACCTCAACCCCTTAACTACTTCCCACTTTTCCAAGTTACCTGGGTTCAGACCTAAACGCCTAGATTGCTTATTAGTTTACGCACACCAGTCTTGTATCACCACTTGATTGGCGGTCGTAAGCCCCTATGACACTGCAGACTGTACTCTGGGTAAGTCTCGCTCCCTCCTCTCAATCAGTGTGCAAGAACAAGGGAGGAATCCCCCAGCCTGCACCACAGCAAAAGCAGGGTCCCTAGCAGGCTCTGGTCAAGAGCAACCTCCTCTGTCGACCCCAGGTTGAGACGTTTCCTCATTTTCTCAGTGTGCCATGATGTCAAAGGGTACCACTGTCCTATGGCATACAAATCAGCACCAGCTTTGCTAGTTTTGAGTAAACAGGATATATTCAGAAAACAAGGATCTGATTATCTTTTTTTTTCTCACGTTCTATTCCATTTTTCTTGCCAGTTCGTCCACACCAGGGGCATATATGACTTCTCTATAGCCTCCATGTGCCAAATGTTGCTACTGTAAACAGCATGCTTTGAATAGAAGGTGGATTTCTCAGATTCTCTACTGGTCAAAGACTACAGGGAATTACTCGTTCAGAAGGAAGAACCCCAACTTAAGATTTGAAAGGCTAATCCAGCAAGGAACGAAGAGCAAAGACCTTCAGCAGAATACTGGTACCAGAACTACCTTAGTTCCGATCTGCTCTTGAGAGGAAGGGAGCCATTTTTCTACAGCCTACAGTAAACAAGGCAATCTAATCTGCTGCTTTTAGCAACAAGGGAGTGAAGCAGAATGAGGAATTTCTTCTTCGAAGAGCCGTGGTAGTGTAGTGGATTAGCTTGCGAACCACAAGGTCAGCAGTTTGAGGCTTTCACTATCTTAAAGAGCCAGTCTCTGAGAGCCACAGGGGCAGTCCTACTCTGTCCTAGAGGGTCAAAGGGAACTGGAATCAACTCCGTGGCAGTGAATTCTTCAGGGCTGCCGTTTTCCCTCCCCCACACCCCTTTCTGTTTTGCAGAGGCTCAGACCTAACCAAACCATAGTTGCTAAATTAGTTATAACATCTCAATTGGAGGCACGATTCTTTTTCAAGAATTACTGGAATAAACATTTTGAGAATCTTAAAAGGAAATTAAAAATTCCCCAGGGAAAGGATGAAAGTTGGTTTCGGTCAAATTTATAAGTTTAATTTGCAGCTACAATGAAACGAATGGCTTTTCTACTCTATAGCAAACACTATTGTATAATCTTTAACTCATATTCATTGAGTCTTTTTGGGGGAATTAACTCATTAGGAAAATTTATTATTATTACATTTTATGAAAGCTCACATTTTTCAACCAGGAGTTTATACTACCCAACAAAAGATATCTATTATTATTTTTAATTTTGGATAGCCAGGTGGTAATTTTAGAAGCACAGGATGTTTCCCAACTTGAGATATGAAAAGTTTTTTTCTAATTTAGAAAGAATACCATGGCTATTTTCTTTTGTTATGATCATGATGTAATCTTTAAGATTTGACTTTAGACTACAAAAATAAATAAGAATTGAAACACTAGGAGACCTGCTTTTGGGTAACTTTTTTTCCTGCTTCTTAAAATGAACAAGTGATAAATAAGGATGATACTTGGGAGAAGCTATATCTGAGAAAGCCTACTATTGAGATGGACATGTCATCAGATGGGCAGTGGGAAGGAAGACCCTTCACAAGACGGACTGACATGGGGCGGCGGCGACGACAATGGGCCCCAATGAAGCGCGGTGGTGAGGGCACTCTGAGACTGGACAGTGTTTCCTTATGTCCACAGGGTTCCTGGGAGTTGGCTCAACGGCACCAATAAGCACCAACATCATGGAGATGCTTTAGGAACGTGATTGTTTTCTATTACCAAGAAAGAAAATTTCAAACTTGCGCCTTTTGGGAACATGTATTTCTTTCCACCTCCTTCCTGTAAATCTTTCTGGCATTTCAGAATTAACGAAGGTAGAAAAGATCGCTCTAATAGCAGGCTGACAGCGTAGGTGTTATCTATGCAAAGGGTAAAGTAAAAAACAACACATCCTTCTGCTAAATGTCTTTTCAGGGTTAGAGACTCCATCTTCCTGAATTCCATAATTAATTTCTATAATTTAAATTCCATTACAAAAATGCTGGGAATACTGGATCACAAATTAGTTTAAGTAAGTGCCTCAAAGGACTACCAATTACACTTCTGAACCCTCCGTTCTTAAAGTCTCTCTCTCTCTCTCTCTCTCTCTCTCTCTCTCTCTCATAGTGAAAAACTCTCCAAAATAAACTGGTGCCAATTAAATGGCAAAGGCATGAATCTCCTTCTGTCACTTACTTTTGATTCTTCATGCAATGAGTTATAATCTATGTTTGCTAATCACAAAATCTGATTTTTCTTCTACTTTATGCCCTATTTTTAGCTTTTTTAAAAGTATGAGATTAAAGTTAGGAAAAAGATTTTGAGACAACTTTCATTCTCTCAAAAAGAAATATATGTATGAACTACAGAAAGAGAAAACAACATTATCTAAAAGCATAATACACCGGGACACTTCTGTCCTTTCCTGTTCTGTAGGAAAAGACAGGCAAGAGGTAAAGAGAACTGAAAATTAAAGTTGTGATCTTCATGCCATTAAACTTAGTATTTGTTGTTTATTCTAAAGTAGCAAATATCTTAATTGGGAAATATATTTCTGTTAAAAAGCACTAATGAGGGCTGAGCCCCGGGGGTGAAGTGGTTGTGTACAGGACTGCAGCCCACTGGGATGGAGGTTCAATTCCAGCAGAGGCTCCACAGGAGCAAAGGCTGGGCCTCCTACTCCCACCACCAGAGAGCAGTGATGCCCCCCCCCAAAAACAAAAAAACAAAAAGCACTAATGAATAGAAAACGAACACGTAAAATATAAAGTAAAATGTCAAATATTTTATACTACATTGCTTGCCAGATATAAAAATAAAATTTTTGTACTACCATTAAAAATATTGACATGTTTTTAAAAAACGGCCAATTGTTTCCTTGCACATGTGATGAAAAAAAACCCCAACACTGTAGTACATACACCTAAATCTAATTCCTTTCTGGACTCTTGATTTCCAAAGAATGTTTGGCATATAAATAACAAGTCTGAAATGCAAACAAGGATAATAATTCATCACTAATGCAAGCATGTGAGGAACACAATTGGTTTCAGTCTTAACCCAGTATTTATTCAATAGGAACTTTATGTATTTAAAGTTGGAACAAGTGACAGAAATTATAGAAATACTACTCTTGGGCCCCCTCCCCCCAAAAAGTATTAAATTATCTGTTCTTCTAATATTCTAAGACAGCTTGAACTGGAATGAACATAATACAGTAACAGATGAACAAAGTGCAAACCTTCCTATTTAGACTGAGCAGGATTCTTTGTCCTTCTGTGTAAGGGAGCGGGATGAGAAAGCTGGCTTCATAAGCAGCCCTTACGAGCACCAATAAAAGAGCATGGGCCAAGAAAGTGAGGTCTGAAGTAGCCGGGAACTTCAAAAAGTACATGGAAAAATGAAACTAAAGGATAAGAGAGAGTGCTTTCCCACAAACTTTTTGAAGCGCACATGTATATATTTAAGCCCCTAGGAATCATAACATATTTTACTTGGCTTTAATAGTCACTGCACAAACACCAAAACGTTTATTTACTGGCTTAAATATCTGAAATTTTATTTAATATAAATATCACTAGAGACAGAGTAAATAGTTCTAAGTTATTGTAATAGCGTACTATGAGCTTTATGAATAAGTGTCAAATCTGAATGTATGCATAAATGCCTTAATATCAAAATTTAAATGGCCACTGGAGTAAAACCATATAGACAGTTTGTAAACAAAGGAAGGAAAAGTAAAAACAAAACTAACTATGGTAACAAGTTTTGGACAGCAAACTCTGCTTGTTAACCACATATACTGGATCTGAGTAGAGGCGAGAGACTGCTCCACGATTACACAGATTCTAAGACCCACTGCTGAAAACTCAATACACGTGCGAGTACCGGCGGCAAAGCGGGCACCTTTTAATTCTTTCTGAAGTCCCTATTTTGGACACAAGTCACTTTATATTAATTTTTTTGTTAACAACTCAAAACAAAAAATCTAAGTGAAAACAAACATTCCAAACTGTCAAAATAAACAAATCAAAACAGACAGGAACACAGTTATTAGGAAAGAACCTTTAAAAGTCTAAAAATATGTGTATTTTGGTACAAATGACTATACTAATAAAATATAAGGACCACGTTTAAACTATGTGGGGGGGGGGCGCGCGCGTGGAGAGACAGGATCATTTCCCCACAAAGAAATATCTGATTAGCTCTACCTTAGCACTCAGTCCTTCCAATGTTTGCAAACATCAACATACACAACCAAACTACCTATGAGTGTATCAGTCTTGCCACTGGCCTCCTTGAATTTCACCTTGCCTAGTCTCCATCCTTAGTCCTACAATTCAGTGACCACTGCCAGTTAAAAGCAGGGTGGGATAACAATGTCAAATCCTGAATACTACAGAAAAAGAAATTTGCTCAGATTGTTCTGGGAGAGGCTTGTCAGAAAAGTCTTTTACTCGAATAATTTCCTGAGTATAGGATTAGTATCCTAACTACTAAGCAACTGAATACTGGAAGCCAGGGTTCAGTTCTTACATGCAATAAGCTACAACAGAGGGAAAGATCGGCTTTATATGAATTAAAAAAATAAAACAAAAACAGGGCCAATTCAAAAGTACTCTTAGAGCTGCGAGTCATCATATTTCTATGGGAATATGAAGCAGTCACTGAAAATGCTCCCGGATTTTTAAAACATATTTTACTTTTCTACTTTTAAAAATCCATTATCGAACCTTATAAATGAACTAAACTTTGTGACTCACTCAGCAGTTGAGTCCTTCAGGGCTCAACGCACAGCCAGCGGCCAGCCTCCCTAGCACCAGGCACCTCTCATCATGAAAGACTATGTTGTGTGGCGCAGGCCAAAAGGGAAGGCTGATATCATCCTGCTGGCACCCGCCTGTGACATTTTCAATTACTGGCTGGCTAAGCCTCACTTTTCCTAATCCAAACTGCAGAATCATCTATCAGTCAATCTGTAATTACATCATTCTCATATCCAAAGATACTTGCACAGTATTTTAAAATTAAACATGTTCTTTGATGTGTATCAGGGAGTATTTTAAAAGGTAGGTTTATGTTTCACTGGTACAGTGACCAATACACGTGTACTTGGCCTCCGTCTTTCAAACCCTTGATAACCTCGGTCAAAGACATAGTGGGCCAGGCAGAAAGAAGAGGTCAACAGAACCTTAAATTACATCATCAGTTGTGCAGACAGTTTATTTTTTGCAGAAGAAACAACCCATAAGGTTGAATTTAAGTATACCATTTCCCTTCATTAAGTAATACAAACGGGAGCTAACCCAAGTTTAAGCTTCTAATTTGCCATGCATAGTCATAATTGTCTTCTGCCATATACTTTAACACAGCATTCTTATAGCGCACTTAAAAACACTATATGTACATGTATTTTTTCATGTCTCTTTAAGTGTTTCCCCTCCTCTCAATACACATAATTTCATTGCGTGGTTTCTAAATAACATTTCTAAGCATTTGGAGGCACATCTCTTAAGTCAGATAAGGTACACTGAAAGTTAAGCACATGGTTAATATTGGCAGTGCCTGACATTTCTCAAACAGAACTCTGTTTTGAGAGAGTATTTAGCGAAAGCAGAAAACATGCCACAGTTCATTTGTGCTTTTGACTATGAGCTACCGATCAGTGCCACGCTAGAATCAACTTGCACTTGTGTGCCATCACCACCACCGCAGGGAGTGATGAGAAGGCAATGAGGGGTTATTGAGGACCCAAAATGCACTCAGGTTCACATGCCACAGATTTCCTGGCTCACCAAGGTGAACTGAGCCCTTTCTTGATCCGTTTCTAAAGGAAGGAGAGGCCTATGGCAGGAGTCCCCTTTCATGACAAGTTAAAGAGAATTATTAACAACAATAACTGCTTATCTTTAATATACCTTGCACTGCTAGAAGCTGCTCCTCTGTGGTCCAACGGGCATTAATTTTCTGATTTGACTACAAAATTAAAGAGAAGTTTCCTAATGAGGATATGAAGACAGACATTTTTCCAAAGAGCTTATTTTTTCTTTACTTTTCACCAAATCATAGACATGAGATTACTAAAACACTAATTTATGAAGATTTACTCTTTTTTAAGAAGGATTAAACAATATATTCTGCATTACCTTTAACCCACACAGAAAGATAATGCAAGGGAAATGCACGGATTGGGGAGAATGAACAATGCTTGCATCTACGTTCTGGTCAAGAGACAGTACGTAACACCGGCGAACATTCATCAGGGCAGCCATTCCATCTTTGAACTACCCGGTCCCTATCATACTTTAGCCTAGCTGTAGGCATTTGGGGAGGCTTTGTTTTCCTTGGTGGGGCTCTCTTCATCTCCCAGATTTCTTCCCTTGACATTTAGGGTAAACATATCCTTACCCTGTAACAACAGTAATGTAAGTTAACATGGAACTGTAGACCAGCCTTAAGTCCTAAAGTTCTGAAGTCAGAAAGGGACTCATTAATAAAAATGGGTCCCCTTTCTGTGCAAGATTTCCAAAGATTTTTTAACGGTCTGCAACACAATCTTTCCCTGAGGCCCAAAAGAAGAGGAACAGGGCCCACGAGTCACAGTGTTTCTTTGGCAGCCTTGGGGACAGTGCCCGCCATGGGGTGTGGGAGGTACTGAATTTGACACAGCTGCAAAGAATTTTTGTTTTTAAGAAACATCCTAGGTTTTAGATATGCCTATTATCATACTATTAAATTTATAATGAAATTCCATGAGCATATGCCTTTTGACACCTGATAATCAAAGACCTTTGACAACAGATAGAAGGATGGAAATAATAGAGGTTCCCAGTAGTAACTTAGGAGAAACAGTGGCTGGGTATTAAGATTAGATTATGCTGGGTGAAACAGTAAGGAAGGTGCTCTTTGAGTAGACAGAGGTGTATAGGTCTTGTCTCAACACCTCAAAATAGCCTTAGGCAAAGGAGTCTGTGGTTTGTAGAGACTTTGAATAACACTGGCTTCTTCAACACGAATGAAGAATGAAACAATAGGTGAAATAAAAAAAATAAAAAAATTTGTTTTCTTATTTTACTATAAGAGACAGGAAGGGGAAAAAACTTAAAGTAGAAAGCACTGGACTTCAGATGAGATTACAAAGGTACAGCAAATGGGCCAGATGGCCTTAAGGCTAGGATATTACCAACGAGGTAAAAGACAACAGTAAAAAGAGAAGAAGGAAACAGGAAAATTGTTATGGGGATCTCTTTAAAATAGGGCTAAAATTCCATGAATGATGAAATAAAAGGTTGATTATAATTTGATATGAATATTAAAATGAAAACAATCAGTTTGTTTTGGCAGTAGTCCACCCCCCCCACCAACCCCCAAATCGCTGTATACTATTATTTTGAAGTTCTTGCCTCTGAGCCATCATTCTTTTTCCTTAAATTGAGATTTTGGCTGGATGTCCATATGTCACCCATTTGCAAATGATTTAAGTCATTCGTTCTCATGAACTTTAACAAAGGTTACAAAGCCTTGCATCTTTTGTCAAACGGACTGGAGGCTTCATTTTGATGTGTGCTACATTCACACAGTACCAGTCAGAGAGTGAAAGGAAGATGGCGATGTGGTAGATTAGAGCACACAGAGCATTGGTAAAGAGAGCCCCATCTGATAAGGGGTCAGTTCATTAATGGGTATTTTCTTATTGGCAACTTTTGTTTCTTGGTACTTCTCACAGATCAATGAGTATTTGGGCACAGAGGATCCAATATAATTAAACATGAGAATATATTTAGAATATATGTCAAAACCACCTAGTAAAGTGCCTGAGCAATCGGAATTTGATTAATTGATGCTTGCTAAATCTGAAAGACAGAACAATAAGAAAAGCATCATTCACAAAACCCAAGAACCAAATCCACAGCCATCAAGTCACCTCTTACTTCTCGTGACCTCAGAAGGCAGAGTAGAACTGCTGCCTGAGGGTATGAGGCTACAAATCTTTCTGGGAGTAGGGCAACCAGTGGGTCTGAACTACTGACCTTTTAGTTAGCGGCCCAACGCACAGTCATCTATGTCACCAGGGCTCCTTTTATTAATGAAAAACCAAACTCACGACCTTATAGAACAGGATAGATTTTGCTTCTGTGAGCTGCCAAGATTTAAAATCTTAACAGGAGAAGAAAAGCCCATCTTTCTTCTCCTGTGCTTGCAGTGTCTGGTGGTTTCCAACTGTAGGCTTTGCGGCTAGCAGCCCTACTTGTAACCACTATACCACCAGGGCTCCTGACAATGAAAAGGGAACTCAAGTAACGAAAGAAATGAAAGACTCTGGAAAAAACTTACACTTTTTTTTGTTTGTTTGTTTTTGGGCATCACTGCTCTCTGGTGGTGGGAGTAGGAGGCCCAGCCCCACTGCTGGAATTGAACCTCCGTCCCAGTGGGCCGCAGTCCCGCGCACAACCACTACGCCACCGGGGCTCAGCCCCAAACTTACACATTTTTTAAGTCTGTCTACAGTGTAGATCACAAAATAAAGACATAGTATCTAAACTGTGTAGCATTTATGCTCTAACCAGTTTGGAGAAACATAAGTAGTATACTAAAAGTAAACATCACTACACATGCAAGAAATTTAGAGAGGAGAAACACCATGATTGAAGTAGAGGGAAAGGAGCAACGTGAAGTTGAACAGGCTGGAGACTGAGATAGGATTTACAATTGGAGAAAAATGTAAAAATAGATGAAAAGGCATTCCAAGTGACAAGAACAGAATTTATGCCAAGAATTTGTGTCAGGGAAGTTGGTGATATTTAACTTAAGTAAATTATGCTAAGGATCACTTTTGGTAGGGTAGTGAAAAATCAAAGTTAGTTAAACTCACACTGAATTTAATAAACAGCTTTTGGTGGGGAAGATGGGAGGGGGGGTGTGGGGAGGTGAGAGAGGTGAGCGAATGACTAACCAGAATAAGATTTTAAGCCAAGAAATATGGGAACACAGTAATGCCATTAAGTCGTACAGAAATGCTTATGTGGGAGGTGCGAGAAGGTGAGGCTAAGATGAAATGGATTTGGAATACAACAAGAATGAGTTCCTAGTATTTTGGGGTGGCACTCAGGTTCAGCGCTAAGATACTAATTTACTCAAACACATACGTAAAAGATCTGAGGACATTTCATAAGGTAGGATAATGGAGATGTATCTAACTCAGCTGTGGGGTTTTAAAAACAGTCTCGAATGAAAAGAAATAAAGGTGCTCACCTAGCCTTTCACTCCCAAGTCCCTTGCCTTTGAAGTAGTGTTATAAAAGTAGCAATGAAGACAGGCCCAGTCACTTAATGAGTGAGCACAAGCATTTTCCAGTGTTAGGATGTACTAGTTTATCAGGTTTACCCTCATAGGAAGGTCTTGGCTTGAACTCAGGGCAGTGATATATGGAAAAAGAATTTTAAATGTGAGCATCTCAGTTTGTCCAAAGAGATGGTCACACAGGGGCATTTGGAAGCTAAAACAAAGTGAAGAGGAGCAGATGAAGTTTCCAGCACCTAAATGCACTCTGGATTTACATTCAATAAATGGCATCCAGACAGAAGTGCCAGTACTACTAAAACTGGTACTATTAAACATTTCTTTTTATTTGACTGAGTGCCTATGGTTGAATTTGTGTATCATTTAAATATACATATAATGTGACCTTAATATACTGAGTTTTGAGTCTTGAGAGCAAGGTCAGCAGTTCCAAACCACGAACCCTTATGTGGAAGACAAGCCTGTCTACTGCTATCAATGGTCTGGAAGCTTGCAGAACTACTCCTGCGAGCCCCTATGAATGGGAATAGATTTGAGGCCAATGAGCTGGGTTTTATTTTTGAGGTTGTATGGTATCTCCAAAGGTGGGACGAGAAAGAAATGAATTCTGAGGATAAGAACAGCACTATTTTAGGATAGAAAGAAAATTATAGCTAAGAAGAGAAGATACTAGAAATGAAAGTGAACACAACCTCTTAAAAGGCAAAGAAAGGGAGTTAGGAGTTGTGGAATTTGGTTATCTTTGTCAACCTTAACTTTTAAGATGAATTCAGTAGAAAAAATGCAGAGGCCCTGAAATTGTATGGGTTTAAATCACCTGTATGACAACATTTAAGCAGCAGACTAGGCAAAGACTGAAAGAGAAATACAAAAACTCAACAAAGTCCTACAGAGATTTATAGAAATATACCTAAATATATCTAGAAATCTAAAATTGCATGGTATCTTGGCTTCCCTAGGTGTACTCTCATGCATGGTTTCCCAGCAAACCACAATGGGAAATGCTTCTATGATACAATAATATCAAAGGGCTAACATCCTTAGGGAATTTAGACTTGCTACACATTCTTTCCCTGATAAATAATTACCTTATCTCTACATCTAGCACATCCCCCCCACCCCATCCCCAGCTTTATTATTTATTTCTCAGTACGAAATTATACCGTCTTTTGGTTGGAAGAAGTCACCCAATATAAAAATTATATACAACATCCATAGCAAAAGACTGCCATTCATTTTCAGTGAAAACATCCAGATGGGGAAATTTCTTGCTTCAGAAATACTTCTTTTCTTACCTATAATTATTCTTTCTTCTTGGCATTTAGTAATTTTTTTTGCCCCACCCTCCACCTCCCGTCTCTACCTAAACAAACTGAAGCGTAACTAAACACGGTGCCCATCCTTCACCCCCACTCTCTTATTCTTTGAAGAAATCACACTCATTTCTACTTTTAAATACAATGTGGGTTATGACTTGTTGTCTAAGTATATCCAGTCCTCCTCTAGCATTTTATTCTATCACTCACACGCTTGGCAATTCAGTTGCAATGCAGTTACTCTGCATTTTATTCTGCATAATACATCCAGGCTATTTCCCCCAAATTAAAAATTTTCAGTACATCCTGCCTATACTTAAGAAAGGGTAGATTTCCTTTGACTTAATTCAAAAGGCAAGCTTCTCTTGCAGCTATCATAAGGATTTAGACTTTGGACTTTGCCCCCTCTTTCCTGCCACACTCTGTTCAACCTTGCCAACAGCTCCTCACACCTTCTCAGTATTAAAATCTGCCTTCCCCAGTAGCTAACATGCTTCTGGAGAAAATATGGTTTTATACTTCTTTTAAATTCTCAATATTAATTAGAAAAATAATGAGCAAGTAACAAGTATGCAGGGAATACCAGTTGACTGGTTTTTTAAAGGTGTTTTAAATTTTCCCCACTGATTTTGTAATTGGGATGGACCATTCAACATCAAACCATTGCTTGTGTTATTCTCTCTGTCTGGAGTGTTCTGGACGAAGTGAACTGCTGTCCCAGTAATGTCACCTCTGTTTCCCTACGGTATTTTACTTACAAATCTACCACCAGCCTCGTAACATCCAAATTGACGCTTTCTGTTTGTTTCACAAGGTGGAAAATCCACACCTTCCTCTTCCCCCACACACTCTCCACAGCGCCCATGTAGCACCTGACACAAAATCCCCCAATTTCCCCTAAAGAACAACGCAGTCAGATTTTAAGTAAAGAATCTTAGAAACGGTTCACTTCCAGATGAGTTACTTCACGAATGACCTATCTAATGATTCCAAAGTCTAATACCCTCCTCTGATTAGGAAATCTAGGCTAAGGGTAGGGGGATAAAAACCCAATTTTTCCATCTATACTGTCATTCAGCCAGCTCTTTCAAATGTATCTGTTCTCACTACTCTTTCCTCTTACAGAGCAAGAGGAATAATATGAAGATTGTGGTTGCTTTATTTTGATCATTATTTTTTATAGTAAACCAAAGTATGTAATAAGTACTTGATGATTACTAATTCAATAACTATTAAGTGCCACATGTTTCCAACTACTATATTCAAAATTAAGAGGTAGCATGAAATATACTGATCTTAGATCCCAACCCAGACTCTAAAAACACTGAACTCTAGCCAGAGTTTGGTCACATACTAGCTATGTGACCTTAAAAAAGTCCAAATACTCATTCCAATTCCCCATTTCCTTATGTAAAACAACAGGACCTGTTCAGTCAACCTCTCAGAGTATGTGAGGCTGAAATGAGGCAACTTACAAGAACTATAATGTGCACTTTCATATCTTACTTTATAAAATGTCCGTGATTGAGGTGATCCTGTAATTTTCCGGAAATTTCTTTTAGAATTTTGCTTCCCTTGAACATTTGGTATGCTTTCCTCAATAAAACTATGGGGGCTTTCTGTTTAAGAAAAAGGCTAGCTATCCCCTTAATGTATCCAATGACTAGAGCTGACTCAGGTTTCCCCGTGGAGACCATGCTGTGAGAGCGGGGTGTGCTGAAGGTCTTCTCCATGGTCTCCAGTGGACTTGCAGAAAGCTCTCTGCACTAGGCCATGCTTCTTCCTATGGCTGCATTTATTTTATTTTGCTTACAAATTACGCAATTATAGGCATTTAAAGTTTCTGCTTTTATCTTTCAAAAATGTGTTACAGCAAAACAACATAGCGTAGTATCCTTTGTTTCACTGTCCTTAATTGTTGCTTACATGTCAGCTTATCTGTAGGTTTAGTAAAATATAATAGTGGACATGTTTTTCATTCCTTTTTGTTATCATTACTTAGCCTCTTTGAAAGAGATCATTCAAAGCCAAAATTTTCTTCACAGTGACTTTTCCTTCCTGAAGGACTCTGATTGGGGGCACATATTTCTAAAGCACTTTCCTTCTGCGTTCCTCAGCCCCCTTACATATATAATTCACTTGATATATTTCAAACAACTTGTGTTTTTTGTTTTGTTTTGGGGGGTGTTCATTAGCAGCAAATGTTTTGATTATCACATACACATGAAAGCAAATTCAGGATAAGGAAAAATAACTTTTATTATAGAAGACCCACTTTACCCTTAAGAGCATTTAAGTAATGCCATAATTATCACAAATATTGAAAAAAACAAAAACAAACCACACATATAGGTTTCACTTTTAAAACAAGTAAGATTTGAGACAATGGTTCGTCTCTATCTTATTTTTGGATTTTATCTTTTCAGGGAATGTAAGTCCATATACTGAAACCCTAATGGGAAATTTGAATCAAAAGACAAATACCTTAAAATAAAAATTAAGCATGTTATGGTGTACTCCAATTTTGGAGTTCACTTCCTTACTGTGTCACCAGTTCGCCCAAGCAGGTAAAGTCTTTGAGCGAACCTCACTGTGGGTCAGCACTGCATTGGCATGCTCCTCTGATGACCACCTCTTCGAGTTGGCACGTGCGCTGAGCCTACCCCTAGAGACACCTGCCCTAGTTTACTGTGCTTGACAAGAATCGCTAGAGATGGGGAAGAAATGGTGTAACTTAAGTCCATAAGCATATAAGCATTAGTCACGGATCAAAAAACCAACTGTCTAAATGACAAAACAAACACAGCAAGTGAAGTATCAATAACATATACGACCAAAACAATAGTTGAATAATGGATCATTCAAAGCAAAAGGTTTCACCTTTTAATTACATGTATCCTTCAACAACATACCTCAGGAGGTTTGAATTCTTCAATTCCACCTTCCATTTTCTGTTTAAGTGCACTGTTAACTTGCTTAGCATTTTGGACCTTCAAAAATAAAATAACCAAAAATGTGAATCAGATTACTTACTTAGGCAAATGCTTCTGTTCTGAGTATAGGAAAATTTTAAAATGCTCTTAAATTTTAGTTGAAGAGGACAGAAATACTTAATATACTTAGGGTTGTGATACATCACTCATCAACTGATGCATATACACATCAATCAAGTCTGTAGGTCACAGTCCTTACATGTCTTATATAATCAGAGAGAACCTTAAAAACAACAACAAGTAAATGTAATGCCACCGAGTACGTTCTGACTCATAGTAACTATACAGGAAGGTGACCAGACGCCCTGCTTTTCTAACAATTTAACAACGTCCCACGGCATTTTAAAATTAAAATAAATATATTACAGTACTATTTTTGCATTCTATGAAAATTTTTGCTGCTCCATATACACCAAGTTTTTAGTCAAGAGTCTCCTTTCCCGCCGGGCAATGGTATCCTGCTTAAAATCTGGTCACCTTACTGTCTATGCCAGGGTGGTTTCTGAGACTGTTACCTTTACAAGAGTCAAGAGCCTCTTCTGTCTCCTGAGGATATGGAGACTAAATCCCATCGATAAGGTCTTGACCACATAACACTTATTTCAATAATACTAATGATAGTAGCTGATATTATTATATGTAAAATCTCATTCTCAATGCTTTCAATATAAATCACTCAATCCACACATCGACCTTAGTAAAATCATTTTGTTAGTGTTAGTAAAATCATTTTGCAAAGTAGGTGCTCTTTAAAAGTTACCATTCCACACAAAAACGGGTAACACTCCCCAACCTGTCATCAGTGATACATAAAAAGAATTTGATAAAAATAGCAGCACACTTAAACACACACTAGTTTTAAAGGTTCTATAACTCCGCTAACAAAGATGGTACCATATATACTCGAGTATAAGTTGGCTGATACCATAAAAACTGCACTAAAAATGTGCTTGAGAACTCGGCTTATACGTGAGCACACATGGTACTTTATCTCCGGGAGGAAGAAGAAAAGGACTTTTAGTTTGTTGTGAAAGGAGCATAGAAATGGTTGCAGCTTGTGAGCTAACTGTGAAATGGAGGACGGAGGTTAGTGGAAATCAGATGAAAACGACTGAACACATGCAGGAATTGAAGGAGAGGTACTTGTTTCAGATGTTCAGCTGGGTGCTGTCTTTCACTGACATCATCACATAAACACACATACAAGAGGAACATGACGCTCAAATTGTACCCTGAATTTCGGTTGTGCTGTGGCACCTCTAAGCTTTCAAAATAAGCATTAGAGCAAAACTGCCTTTACTTCCATTACAACCATTTTATACACTGGAAACATAGGGCACTTTCGTGCTGCACAAATATATGATATAGAACTTAAAAGTCTGAATCATTGGAATCAATTCCTGTTAGAATAGTAAAGATTGGAGTTAAGTTTTTTCCCCCTCCTTGTAGGTTTGTTTTCTTTCTTTCTTCTTAAGTATAAGCAATAAAATATTTATAAAATGATCTGTAGTTCCCCCTCACTCCCCAGAAATCTTAAAACCACAGCTAAAAGGTATAAATCTAAGCTGGCTCAAGGGTGCTTAGATGGCTGGCTCTGTGAGACAGATGTAGGGGGATAAAGTATAGCTCCAGCCATCAAGGATTTCATAGGTAAGTGGGAGATAAACAAACATAAAATATGGTAAGTAACAGAACAAGAGGATGAGTGAGTCTGTGTAAGTTTTGGTGAGTGGGTGGTAATAAAGATCGTGAAGGTTTCCAGAGAAGACGCCTGAGCTGCTTTAAAGGATAACAAAGATTAAGTGAGAAGACAAGTGGGAAGATTAAGCGGGGGTGGGGTGGGGGTGGGATTGCATTTGCATTTCAGCCAGAATAGAATTTAGGAAAGCAGGAAGACTCTACTGTAAGGGCAGGAAGTCAGTCTGGGGCCCAAAAGAAAGAGTTTAGATGGGGACTATTTTTTTGAAAGATACTTTTAAGCTAGGGAGCAACATAGACTTCTTGGCTTTTTAGAAGATCATTCTAGTAATACTGTGTAGAAAAGAATGTGGTAGAAGAAGGTGAAAATTCAAAATGTAGGGGAGAAACATAGATGACTTTCATGAATGCAGTAGGAATGAAGTGGTAATGGTGGTAAAGACGGGTTAAATAAAGTGACCAGACGCCCCGATTTTTGCGGGACAGTCCCAATCTCAAGCAATTGTTACCGCATCCCGCAGCATTTTTTAAAAAGTCCTGATTTGTAGAAAGAATGCATGACAAGCTAGCGAACAGCAAGGGGATACCTGTCCAGTGGTGTCCCGCTTTACCAATGTTAAAATCTGGTCACTTTAGTAAAGAACAACTTGGAAACAAAATTCAGATGTCTTTGTAAACACTAGAAACCTTGGTGTTGTATTGGCTATGACCTGGGCTGTAAACAGCAAGGCCAGCAGTTCAAAAACACAGCAAACGACTTCAGGAGAAAGAGGGGGTTTTCTTCCATACAGATTCATTCCTGGAAATCCCCTAAATAAGCTTTACCCCGTCCTGTTGTGTTGTTGTGTGTCGGAATGGACTCACCGAGAGTCAGCGTGGTTTGGTAAACACTTGATTGTGGAGAATTAAGGAGGAATCAATGATAACATCTGGGTCATTGGCTTAGTAACAGATAGCATGATCTCATTTAAGTAAATGATAAGAACAGGCAAATGTATAGAGACCCAAGCTTATTAGTAATGATGGGGGTCAGGAAAGACGGGGAGGGGGATTATTGTTTATGAGTACTGAGTTTCAAATGAAAATGATTTAAAAAAATTACATTGAGGGGAGGGTTACATGCCTATCAATGTATTGTCAATAAATTGCATCCCTGGAAAAAGTTTGGCCAAATTTGTGGGATAGATAAATGTATAAAAAACACAACAGAGTAGCTACTGAGGTTCCTTGTGTACAGTTAAACACCTCATGGGTTTTGACTCCTTGGATCAGAGGTTTCATGGGATATCACAGATAACTGGCTAATAACATGCTTAGTACTTTGGCTCTCCCTCTTAGTTTCTGGCATGGTACTTGAGGAACCTGAAGCTTGCACTGACCATGCAGGGTATAACATTGGAATCACAGAGTAAGACGGAGAGTCCGGAGCAGGAGGAGGAACTGTGTGGTTAACTGCCTCCATGAAAAACTAATTATGTCCTTTGAGACCAGAAGAAATGGATGATGCCGATAACCATTTACTGGATGTTCTGGTCAGAGATTCTATACCACAATCTTAATCAAAAGAGGAAAAATGCAGAACAGAATTTAAAATTCTCACAGAATCCAGACTTCCTGGATCCAAAAAGGCTAGACAACCCCCCTGCAACTATTACCCTAACAGATAATCTTTAACCCTTACACCAGAGATAATCCCTTAGGGTCTTCTAAAAACCAAACTATGAGAGGGTTTCAAAAAGTTCATGGGAAAATGGAATTATCGTAAAAGTAAATCGAATTTCCCTACAAATTCTTTGATGTCTCCTTGGAGCTAACTTCTAAAAAATGTCTGCCTTGTCAAGGGGATCAGGTATCAGGCATCAAGAACTAAAAATTGTATATTATAAATGAGACGGAGCACATATTGCGGACCCAAAGTCCATCTGCGACCCTTACAGAAGGGTTGCGGGGAGGAGACAAGCCACTTTCCTTTAGCTCTTCCTCCCTCCCACTATCATGATCTCAACTCTACCTTACTGGATGGTTAGATCAGAGGATGTACACTGGTACAGATAGGAACCGGAAACATGTGGAATCCAGCACAGATGATCCCTTTAGCACCAGTGCTAAGAGGCAAAGTGGAGTAGAAAGGGGGAACCCATTATAAGGATGTACAGAGAACCTCCTCCCTCGGATATAGACGATAGGGAAGAGGGCAAAGGGAGACATCAGACAGTGCACGATATGACAAAATAATAATAATTTACAAATTATTAAGGGTTCATGAGGGAGAGGGAGGCAGGGAGGGAGTGGAAAAAGAAGGAGCTAACACCAAGGGCTTAAGTAGAAGGAAAATGTTTTGAGATGATGATGGCGACAAATGTACAAATGTACTTTGCATACAATAGATGTATGTATGGATTGTGATAGGAGTTGTATGAACCCCCAGTAAAACAATTTTTAAAAAAATGTCTGCCTTGAGCATTATATTCCTTTAAGATTATCTGCATGGGATCCAACTGACAACTGGAAAGAAGAGCTAGAAAACATAAAGAGGCGGTCAACTTTGTCAAGGAGAGAACTCTGAAAAGGAGTGTGTGTGGATGTCACCTAATCTGGGGTCAATGTGAGGATGAAGAGCGTAGGGGTGGAGTCTAGCCTGTCAATCTGGAGACAGTCAATGACACCTCTGTGGGGGCATGACCTTCTGAGAATTCTGGGAAATGTGGCAATTCCTTCTTGAAGGCAGGAGACACTGTCTCCCTCGGTTTGCTTCCTTGGAGGCTTTCTCCTGACATTCACTGCCTGAGAGACCGGACTGACAAGGCTGGCTCCTTGGGAGACACACCACTGAGGAGAAGTCACATAGACCTACCCTGATGCAGCAAGAAACCTGGACCTAGAGAAGTCCCGTGGAAACTTCTGCCAGTGCTGCGAGGCTTACAACACCCCTGGATCCAAAGACTGTCTACCCACTGGCTTGTGATCATCCTGCATTTGGTGTCATTGCATGTGTTTCGTGAGTCTGAAGGACTTTGTAGATTACTGTCAGACATATGGGCCAATATTGGACTAATGGACTTCATCTGAACTGAGGTGGGATATTTTCTTAATGTACAATTACCCTTTATTTAAAACTCTCTCATCTATACATATGCGTGCTTTTGAATTTATTTCTCTAGTCTACCCGGACTGCCACAAGAAGGGAAAGAATGGCTGCACACCTCGAAGAATGGAAGCAGTTGTAAACTTAGAGACAGCAGGGTTTTTGTTGAGTGCTTTTGCTGCGTACTTTCCCAACCAAAAAAAATTAAGTATATGTTAGGGGAAGTCTTTTTAAAAGTCAGTAAAATTAGGCCAAGAGTCTAGAAGCTGCCGTAGTAGTAGTTCAGAGGAGGATGCTCCCATGGAACAAGTCTGTCATCCAGTAATTTTTAAAAATTGAGTACGTTATCAATCTTATAGGCCAAGTTTGTCAGCTGCTTTAAGAGAATGAAGGCTGAGGTTCCAAAGATGGGAGTCCTTGTGAAGCATTCACAAGGAGATGACTGGAGATGCTCAAGAGTGTCCAGTGCCAGAGTCAAGGACGAGGAATTCTGAGATGGAAGAAATGACTGACAGGGTCAACGAAGATTAAGCAGTCAAGGGAGAGAAGAACGAAGAGTACAATTGACAACTTGTTCATAAACAATCTTGAAATCACTTTTGCAAGTATGGGGGCAGTACCTAGATTTCTAAGGGTGAGAGAATAAATGCTGGCTGGTACTGTGGTATATCTACTTAGAAAATCTGAAGAAGGAAAGAGCAACATAAGAGCAGTCTGGTTAAGAAGTCAGGGTCAACAGAGAGAAGTCTGAATACGGCTGAGACAGGGAAAGTCCCTTGAGTTTCACAGTACCCTGTTGCAAGGTTCTTATGTTGTATGTAAAATGGCATAATATTATCTTTAAGTAGAGTGAGGTAGCGAGGAATATTGGTGGTGTAAGGGTTAAAGCACTTGGCTAAATAGCCAAAAGCCAACCTACCAGTTGCTCTGCGTCAGGCAATAGGCTCTGCTTCTGTCAAGATGTATAGCTTAGGAACCCTATGGGCAGGTCTACACTGTCCTTCAGGGGTGCGATCCATCGGAGTCGACTCCGCATCGAAGAACACCTAATGTGATCTGCAGAGCAACTATTAAAAAACATCAAAACCCTAAAAGCAGTCTCCTGTGTTTTCCTTTAAGAGTTCAAAACTGCCAGCTGCTCCAAGGAATAAAGATGAAGCTTTCTACTTCTGTAAAGAGTTACAGCCTTAAAATCTGACAGGGGCACTTCCACCCCAGCCTATAGGGCCACTATGAAGCAGAACTGACTTGATGGCAGTGAGTTTGGTTTTTGATATGGTGATTTCCTAACTCTGGAGACATTTCAACTTTCCGTTTCTTTAGGTTTTTAAAAGTCTGCCTCTGTTGTTGCCTTTAACTCTTGCAAATCTGTTTTCCTTGCATTTCAACCTTCTTAACGTGACCTTATATACGGTGCATGATGGGTCCCTCCTGGCCTCTGCTGCAACCTGCTCAAGGCAATCAGTGGTGTGTTTTAAAATGAGAACACTGGCAGCAATGTCAACATGAAGCTGAAGAGAAGTGGACAGCAGTGAGAATCCATGGAAAAGTTATTTGCAGACAAGCAGTGATAAAGGGACTAAAGAAGGATATTAGCGATGGGATAAAAATGACAGGGTTGATTTCAAGAAAATCTTCGGAATAAAACTCACATTAACTTGATTACCGCTTCAGTTTGTATTGGGTGAATAATCGTGGCTAAAAAAAAAAAAAGAAAGAAAGAAAGAAAGAAAGAAAGAATCAAAGAGGATCCTAATATTACAACAGGAAAAGAGAAAAAATGTCTCCTGGAAAGTGAGATGCCTAGCAGGTGACTGGAAATATAGAGAGGGAGCTGAGGGGGAAAGTGGATTCAGAAATTATTGGCATATATGTGTGAGGTTGTTTGATCTAGGCCAAGAGAATAGGAGTACGTTGATTTAAGGGATAGGAACATCAGTCAACAAGAAAATGCAACCAACCAGGAACATCAATCAACCAGAAAAAGCAACCAATCAAAAAAGAAAAATCAAGAAAGGCCAGAATCTATTAACATGCATTCATGGAGCATTTACTTATATACCAGGTATTGTTCTAGGCACTTACCACACATTATCTCGCTTAATTCCTTCCAAATACCATACCATCACCCTTATACTAGCACTCATACAACTACCAAAATGGTGACGATCAGAATAGAGCATGTGAGCCAAGCCCTGCACTCAACAATCTGCTTCTATCACCTCACATAATTTCCAACAACCTGTAAGAGAAGCTTGGTTAATATCACAAGTATGATATCATCTTCATACATAAGAAAAGGAAATGGAAGTTGAGCGCCTATATAATCTGCCCAAGAGCAGGAAGATAACAGCAACGGTGAGGTCCAAGTCTAAAGTAGAAAAAAAGGGGATTCCTATCATTTGAAATCAAGGTAAATTTTAAAGGATAAACCTTTTGTATGAATTTACTCTAAGTAAAAGTAAGTAAGCATCGTAGACAGAACGGTAAAATACCTGACGTTTCAGAGAAATCAACTCCATGTCCAGTTGCCTCAGGATGGTGTTGGCAGCATTGGGACTACAGGAAACAGCTACCACATCTTCTTGGGTCAAATACATGCCCTTGGGTGGCCGGCACTTGGAACGCTGAGAGTGATGGCGATGCTGTAAACTCTGGTACTCTCTCCTTCCTAGGCCAATCTTGCTAGTTTGGACAGGTTGTTCAGCACTACCCTAAGAGAATGATGATGGAATAAATCATTGGTTGTTAAAAAACAAATGTATAAATTGAATTACATCTACCATTACTAAAAGTAACTGCACTGTGTACCCCTAAAAACCCTTTTAACCAATTACTTAATGTACAAGTCTGAAAACAGCCACATAAAGAGCACTCATCAACCTCGGGAGGCAGAGGGGGAAGGGTGCAACATCAAGCAACATAACGTATCCTAGATAATCCACAAACAAATGATCAGTTCCTACACCAAGAAGCATCTAAAGAAATGTTAACAAGAAACTTAAACTGAATCAAAACTATTCCAATTTGCATTAAGTTTGCTCTCAGCAATAAAGGGGGCTGGGATGATAACTAACTTACTAAGGTAAAATTTTTTTGGGGGGGGGCATCACTGCTCTCTGGTGGTGGGAGTAGGAGGCCCAGCCCCACTGCTGGCATTGAACCTCCGTCCCAGGGGGCCACAGTCCTGCGCACAACCACTACGCCACTGGGGCTCAGCCCTTAAGGTAAAATTTTTAACGAATATGAAAACTGGTCAAATTATGGCATATAAACACCACAGGGCAAAAAAAGAGAATATTTTATTCTCATTTTAGAATTGTTCAAAGAGACCTACGCCTCTCAAGGTCAAAAGAACACATAATTGTATCTAAACTGTAGGTCTAGCTTTGGGGTACGTTAGAAGAGGTCAAGAAATTTTAATGATAAACATAAGGCGTAAAGCAGCATTTCATTATTATAATGTTCCTTTAAAAACTTTCATTTTAAATGTACCATTATATGAAATGTTTAGCTATTGTTCACTTGTGTTCATTTATCCAGCTAAGCTTCAGTATTCTCTTTGCAACGAGTTGTTCTTAAACAAAGGAGTGGTACATGCTCATGATTAAAAACAGCTAGCCACTACTGCAAGAAAAGCAATAGACCGACCAGCACAGACTCAGGCCACTGCACTGTAGCAGTGAGGGCCCGCTGAACACCATCCGCATATGCTACAAACAGGAACCCCATTAATGCCACGTGGAAAATACACCTGCTTTGCATTATATATTGTTCTCTTTTCTCCCCTCATTTTTTATTGTGGTCAAACAGATGGAACATGTCACAACTGTTGTGTGTACAAATCCATGACATTAACTATGTCCGTCATGTTGTGCCAACAATGATCACTATTTGTTTCCAAATGTTTTATTAGCTTTAACCCAAGCTTCATCTCTCGCCTCCCACTAGCTCCTGGGAACCACTAGTGAACTTTGGTCTCTGTTTTTGCTTCTGCTAAGTATTTCATAAAAATGGGATTACATAATATTTGTTCTTTTATGTTTGACTTATTTCACTCTGCATAATGTTTTCAAGTTTCACAGCACGCACCAGAACTTCATTTTCTTTATTACTGAATTTCTTGAGATATTCTGCAAGAATGGAATGAAAACCAATGTTAACCTGTGCTTTGGAGACAGGAATAGATGTTAGAAACGATGCCCATAGGTTGAGGGCTATTTCACTGACAGATTTAATAATCCAATTCGTAGCAAACCTCATAAAACAACTGTTTATTGAAGTCTTTCCCACCTTCCGTGTTTAAATCCCAGCTCAAAGGAGCATGGCAAATTTGAAGTTCCAATAACCCCTCTGAGTGCAGCACTACTATTGCTGGATCAGGTATTTTAAACCGAGCAGGCAGGAAGTGAGGCAACAGTTCTGATGCCAGAATCAATGAGAAAGCAGGAATCCAGAGGCATAAGGGAGTACATGGGGGCTGGCATTTTCCTGGCGCCAGCAGTCGATAGACAGTACGCACAGGAGGCAAAGGCAGACCGAGGGTAGGGAAAAACTACACCATGTGTGAAGTACAGAAAACACCGTGCTCTACAGAGAAAGAGGACCAGTAAAGGCAGTCATGCCTAGCTTACCCTTGGCTGAGGGTTAAGGAAAGAAGAAAATCATCTCCCTTGAGAATTCCTAACCACAAGTTTGGCTTATTTCCCTGCATGTATATGATCTGTTGGGCCTGGAAAACCCTGAATCGAAAGTTTAGAAGAAAGAATCTCAGGTTCTATTGCCTGTGGATGCTCTCTGGACAAATAAACTTTAAACCTGGTATCAAAAAAATTTCCCCAACTAATGTTTCAAGGAAAATGTGTTTACAGCTAGAAATTTCTAAACATACAAAGCAGCAATCCCTAACAATGACACAGCAGAATCATATCTATAAATATCACAGATACTTGGAATTCTATAAAGAGAATAGAGTAAATATATGTATATAAAGAAATACAGTTTAAAACAGAATGAAGAATCTATCAAAGCATAGCAAGCAGAAATTCAAAAGAATCAAACAGAATGTCTAGAAATGAAACATTAGTAAATCAGCAACTCAATGAATGGTCAACAAAAATGAGGAAATGCCCAGCTGAGGAATGCATACATGTGTAAGTGTGAAAAATGTCTATGGTTGAAAGGTGGACCACACAACTGAAACCCTTTGTGATAAACACTTGTAGCAAATTATTAACAGAAATGATGAGGAATAAGTTTGTGTAAAATGGTGCAATTATGCTTTTAGATAGTAAGACAAAAAAGATGAAAGGTGAGTGTTTAAGTGACAAAGACCAAATATGAAAGAAACGAGTAAGTTTGATTCATCATTATATTGGTCATCCTAGCCCGTGCCAATGGGAAAAAAAAGATTAAGGATAGTAAACAAGGAAAATTGCTATCATTCTCAGATACTGTAAATCTCTACAGAGAAAAATACAAAATAATCACCAATTAAATTACACAAAGGTTTCATTTCTCCTCCATTTGCACATAGATTCAATGTAAAGACCGAGTAGGACTTTAAAAGGAATCTGGTAAGCTTGAAGAGCAATGGTCCAGAAAATGGTGGGATGTGCCCAAGTGCTATCAAGCCTTATCATTTGGTGATCGTAATCAAAACACTGGGGAACTGCCATGTACACACAGAAACTCCATGAGACACCCGGTATTGTAGAGTGAAAATAAAATGAAACAGAATAGAGTCAACTCCACATTAAAAAAAAAAAAAAAAAACAGAACAAAAATGGATCTACTTTTCAACATACTGTAGCTATACAATGTGGATAATACTAAGAATGAATGGGCATTTTAGAACACTCCGACCCATCAAGAACTTGTACACAGACCAGGAGGCAGTTATTAAAACAGTAGAAGGGAACACTGAACAGTTCAAACTCAGGAAACAAAAGTATGTGTTGGGGTTCTCTTCTTCCACCATAATTATTCAATTTGTATGATAAATAAACAATCTGAAAAGCTGGATTGTACAAGAAAGAATGAGGTCTCAGGACTGGAGGAAGGCTTGTAACAACCTGTGATACACAGAGGACATAACTGTGCTGGCTGGCACAGACGATGATTTACTGAAGAAGACCAAGGGCGGAAGCTGTGAAGGATTTCACCTTGCTTGTATCTACAACCGATCATCAGGGAAGCAGCAGTCAGGAAGTCAGACAATGAATTATTGGATGCAAATCTGCTGTACAAGATCTTTTTCAAGAGTAAAGGTGTCACTTGAGAACTAAGAGGTGCTTGACCCCATCATGGTACTTTTAATTGCTGCATATGCATGAGAAAGCTGGACAAGAAATAAAAAAGATCGTAGAAAATCTGATGCACTTGAATTACAGCATTGCTGGAGAATATGGAAAGTACTGCAGCCTGCCAGAAGTTCAGCTAGAATGCTCCTGACAAGGGAAGCCAGTCTCTGGAAAAGGGGCAAAGTAGAGGGGCAGTGGAGAAGGGGAAGTTCCTTGATGAGATGACCCCAAAAGAGCCCCAGGGGGCTCCAGCCTAACAGTTGTGAGGAGGCCCAGGTCTGGGTGTGTTTTCCTCTGCTGTGCATACCCACTGGCAGTTGGAGCTGACTTGGTGGCAGCCAGCTACTACAAACTAACCTCACAAGCTGAACACAATCTCACCAATCACTAAAGATTATTAAGATAAAAAGTAACGCTTTCAGAAGAAATTTAAAACATGCAAAGTGAATAAAAAGATACATTCAGCTTAAAAATCTCTAACATATTTAAACAGAGTAGTTTAGAGCTTCATAGAAAAAATTGTATATTCTGTAATGACAAAACTCAATAAAAGGTTAAAACACACACACATGCACACACGTGCACACACACGTACATTTTCAACAGTTACCCAATAAACAGAAAAATGCCCAGTCTCTCTAGTAATGATGTTAGGAATACCATCTCACACTACCAGATTTATATTTAAAAGTTGAATTATATGGAATATTGGCACACAAAAATGGACTCTGGAGCACTCTCATAGTCCAATGGAAGCCAATTTGCCATTACCTAGAAAAGCCCCACACAGCTGTCCCCTCAAAGTGGAGAAATCCAACTCCTGCCCCATGGCATCAGCACTGCTGAGTCCCTGATAAATACTGTTGGGACAATCTGTGTTGCACATTTCAGAAGAGTTAGCATCCCTATCCTCCGCCCACTCTACCCTAGTGGTGGTCTCTGGTCAGGAGAACAAGAAAATGTGCCCATAATTAACAAATGCTTCCTCAAGCGAGCCAAGCAAAACCTGGCTGAGATCCACTGACCTCAAGAAATTATTAAGAATATGTATCTCATACATGCTTCCAGCAGCATTGTTCATAATAATAAAAAATTGGAGATGATGTCTGTTAATAAGAAAACAGGTCAATTTTGGTGTATACCTACACAACAGGTTATTATAATAATGAAAGTGAATTACAAACATAGTTATTAAAGAAAGTGGCTAAGAATAGATTTAATGATTCTAAAAGCACATACAACATTATTCCATTTAAATAAAGTTTGAAGTGAAGAAAATTAAATGATGCATTGCTCAGAAATATACACTTAAGTGTTAAAACTCTGTAAAAACAAACAGCAATAAGAGTTGGTCAAATTTCAGGATAATGGGTTCCTCCGAAGAGGAAAAGAGAGGATGTAACTTATCCAGTGACAAATAAACCAGATTCACTGCCCTTTAGGGGGGGCTAACTCGTCTCAATCATATAGGAAGGGGTAGAATCGCCCCTGAGAATTTCTGAGACTGTCATTCTTTAAGAGAGTTGTGGCAGTCATGTACTTGATGTCAATTTCAGCACTGGGATTGTAGAGGTGGAGTCTAGCCTGTCAATCGGGAGACACCAATGAGGCGTCTCTGTGGGCATGGCTTTCTCCTGAGAATTCTGGGAAGTCTCGTGGTATTTCCCAATTGGAGAAGAGAGACTTGACCCAGTTCCTTGGAGATGAACTACTGAAAAGAGGAGAGGGCAGCATGCTGATAGATCCTGATTCCTGGAGACTGGCGGAGCCAGCGGAGAAGCCACATGGGCTTACCCTGATGGAACCAGACCTCTGGGGCCAGAGAAGCCACGTGGAGACTCTTCCAGTGCCGAGATGCTTGGGAGGCCGCAGGGACACCCCTACCAGCGCTGAGCTGCTTCTACCGCCAATGGATACTGCTGATGGACCCTCAGCCCTGAAAACGAGGAGCCGTGAGGAGACCCCTGCTAGCATCAGGTTGCTTCTCCTGTTTCTACTGCTCCTGGACCCACAAGACTCTGCACCCACTGGCCTGTGATTGTGTCCTGGTGTCATTGTACGTGCTTCGTGAGTCAGAAGGAAACTTTATAGACTGTTATCAGACATATGGGCTAATAACGGACTTATGACCTTGGACTGGACTGGGATGCTTTCTCAGTGTTCCATTCCTCGTGTACATAAACCATACTCTTATATCCATATGCGTGTCTATGAATTTGTTTCTCTAGTTTACCCAGACTAACACAGGAGTAGAAAGCCCCCTCTTTCTCAGTGATGAATAAGCTGGTGCTGTATTTCATTAATTTTAAAAAGTAAAAACAAACTGTTATGGGAAGTGTCAGTAACCTACAGGAGCAGCTATGAAGACTGATAGTAACAATATTGTAGTATGAGAGGGCTTCACCAAGTTTTCAGAGAAATGTAAGTACAAGATAAAGATTTTCCCACGGACTTTTTAAAGCCCCCTCGAATCTCTTCCTGCCTGATGTCTCTTAACAAGGATGAACACGCAGAGATAGGAATGAAGCTGCTGACATACAGTGCCACATCTCGAGCATAACCTTGCAGCAGCATTCTTTTCATACTTTTAAATTTATATCCCTCTCATGGTATCTACTAATGAGATCGCAGACATAAACAAACAACTATGCATCATCTTACAAAGTGAGGCGAATAGTATCTTACACATCTACATATTTCAGATAACCTAAACCAAATCCTTAATCCCTCTTAGCTGGACAAGAATGAGAGTTTATGACATGTATCACTATTCACTGTAGTGAGTTTAACTGATGTACCAGATCCGGGGACTACAAAAGTAGTTAAGATACAATTCTTGCTCGAATAAGCTGACCACCCAGAGATGGGCAAGGTACAAAAGGGATGCTCTGAGTAAACAATACTGTGACAGATTTAATAAACAGAAGGCAGTTTGACCACATAGGGCACAGGGTGATTCTACAGTGAAGCTGGTTCTTATAGTTATGAGTAGCTTTCTAGGCAGATTTGAAAATGGACTTTGAGAAGAGAGAGCACAACTATAACCATAACACACAAGCTAGGGTGCCCCCCCAAAAAACAAACAGACAAACAAACAAAAAAACAAACAAGCTAGGGAATGAAGAGGCAAATGTAAAACACTCGCAGTAACTTGAAGTGCCAGCAGCAGGGTGGGGAACAGCTGGGTAAAGAGCTTATGTTCGCTCCTAAAGTCAAAGTCCTGAAGGAGTTTCAAGTGTTGACATGGCTTTAAAAAGATTACTTTAGCAATCAGGTATACAATAGTTTGAAGACATGGTGTGAAAGGTCTTGAGGCATGGAATTAAACTAAGACAGAGAATTGGTGTAATAATTCAGAAAATAATAAAAAATAAAAATGAAGAAATGATGACAAATCCTACAGTTACATTGAGAAAGAATTAAAATGAAGAGTGAAACAGAAGTCATTAAAATGAAGACATAATGCTTGACGAAGGAGACAGCAATCTGCAGATGATAGTGCCAAAGGCACAGAGATTTTCAGGAAGAAAGAAGGGGCTGACAGATTGAAATGATCAAGGACAAACAGGGCACACACCAATCTCACAGTTAACAGCTATTATCTCGTGATCTCACTTTTCACATTTCTAACAATTCTGAAAAAAAGTAGTCAGCCGAAAGGTGCCTCTAATGGTTTGGGTCCGAAGCAGGTCTGTGGCTGGGCCTGCGGTGCCCTCTGCAGGCTGCCCCAAATGATAATACTGGAGGTCACATGAGTGATGGTGGCTTCTTCTCCTGGTCATCTGCGATGTCTGCACCTGGCGAAAGAGGTCGTGGGGCGAGAAATGATGGGATGATGGGACATCACAGGTAGGCAGAGGAGGGCTGGATAAAGACCCAAACAAAGTTGAGGGAGAGGTTGGTTCAGAAGGGCCAGGAGCCAGGAAGGCCTGCAATGTAGCAAAAGGACAAGTGGGGTCCCTGATCACGATGAACAGTTGGGCCGCAGTTCTCCTTCACCACCACCACCAGCAGCAGCAGCAGCAGCAGCTCTGGAGTGGTGGGGAAGGGTGCGCCTGCACACATGGTGGGATGCACTGGGGTACCTGTGAACAATGAGTGGTGGGGATGGAGGCGGAAACAGTGTTGAAGTCAGGGTGTGGTTTCTACCTCTCCAAAGAATACAAATCTTACATAACAACCTGGTTTTTGGGACTTAACCATGCCACAGGGAGTGACTGGAATCATGGGCCGTGGCAGTCAGGTCATTTCTGGAGACTGCTGTCAGAAGTGTGAGGGAGGCAGGGGGACAGAAGTAGTCTGATTGAAGCCAACTGCAGAGTGAAGCAAGGAGCCCAGTTCCTGTCCGGAGGCTGGTGCAAAGATAATTCTGTTTATCAATGGAAGACCTGAACATACTTCAGATACCTTGCAGAGGTTAAAAACAGGAGAAGATGGGAGAAGTGATGGAGAAAGTTCCTGAGATATGAAGGGCTGGCTAAGACCACACAAGCAAGGAGGATAGAGGGTTCCGAGCAGAAGAAAAAGCCCTTCATGCTGGGGAGCCAGAGTGGGTGGGCGGCTTGTAGGCAGACAGTTCATTCCACAAATGCAGAATGACTGACTACCTGCCACAGGCAAAATGCTGGGGGCAGAAGATGACTGACGTGGGCCTGGCTTCAAAGAGTTTACAGTTTGGTGGGGAAATCCGGTAACTAGAACGTTCTGACTGTACAAGTGGTAAGACAAAAGTCAGGAGAGTAGCGCAGAGGTTAGGATAAAGTGCTGGAATTCTAGGGAGTGCCTCTCTACCTGACATTTTCTGTGAAGCAGCAGGTCAAGTTACCTGCCAAGTTTTATGAGGGGGGCTGGGGTGGGCGTGATAGGCAACGGTAGAAGGAAATGAATATACAAAATAGATACTAACACAACAGTAACAATTATTACAGATAGACTCCATCATGGATACTAGAAAATAATCCTATAGTTTTCATCTTACCAAAGGAAAAAAGTGAGATTTTAAGGAAGCTAAAAGTTGAGAGGCAATCGTGACCAAGTAGCACCCATGGGAGGGACTCCGCAGAGGCCTGCACAGAGGGCCCATGCAGAAGGATAATAATATTTTTTTTTTTAAAAAAGAAAGGCACTGAGAACTACACTAAGATTGAAAACTACTTTCTGTAGCAGCAAAAATTCATATAATCAGGCCATTTTCCTAGCCTGTGCCTTTCACACCAGCACCATAGGTTTCCAGGCCTGATAATGTACGGAGGAAATGAGTGAAAATGGGAGCTCCAAGCAGTGGGAAGAGAAACACACATGAGGACTAGGCTGGCAGATTTGGAGGGGGAAAATAACGGAATCAAAGAATTTAGGAACATTCAGCAGCAAAGTACGAATTTGAGGTAAGAGAAGGATTTTATAATTTTTCATAGATGAAGAGTTTAAGGAAAACAGTCAGCATGGGCCATGACACCGAAATACAGATGAGGGCTGGGAGTCAGTACACTGGATGAGGTCATACGGCTGGTAAACATTAAGTTTACATGACTCAGATCTACAGTTTCCAATTTCAGCATTCGTTTATGATTTTATAGCTAGATCTATGCCTCACAAGTTACTATACACTGACATGTGGACCTCTGTCAGTGACTGCACTCCTTGCAGTAATAAACAGCATGAGTCCTCGCATCACCTTTCTTACTGACTCTATGTCACCAGTATTATAACTATACTGAGGATCAAGAGTACTTTGCTTGTTTGGGATTCTTCTAGCTCCTCCTCGGTGGAGCTGCTCCAATCATCAGAATGTTCTAAGTGCAAACCACGAGCTGAAAGGGCTGCGTGGAAGTACGGACGTTAGGGAACACAGAGACCCACGCTCACGTCGTTGAGCTGACGGCGACTCACAGAGGCTCTCCTCGGCAGAGCACAAATGCTCCTGTGGGTATCTGAGACGCTGACTGAACAGAAAACCTCCTCTTTCTCGGAGAGTGTCCGGTGGTTTTGAATCATGGGCCTTGTGAGTAGCAGTCCAATGTATACCCCACGATGTCATCAGAGCTTTGTGGCAGTTTCCTGTCTGATAATGTCCTGAGGTAGAAGGTGAAGCTATCTGCCAAGCTTTAGGTGGCATCCATGTGTGGTTCAAACTGTGCAGCCCTTCAGTTCTTGCGGCTATACCTCAGTGGTAGGTATGCAAGCCCCAAACCAACAAGTCCGTGGCTGTTGAGTCGGTTCTGATTCACAGAAACCTAATGGAGGAGCAGAACTGCCCTCACTCTAACCTTTACAGAGACAGACTGCCACACCTTTCCCCCAGTCACAGGTGGGTTTGTAAACAGCTGACCTTTCATTTGAGTTGAGTTGAGCACTTCACAGCTGTGCCACCAGGGCACCTGCAGATATGCTAACTTTAATTAGCTATAACAGGAAAACAAGGCAGCCAAATCAGGATGCTTACTTTTAGATCCTCACTTGTATGTTTTCTACAGAGCACAGGCCCTGGGTCGCCTATGGCAGGACTTTTACGCTGCTTGGTGGATGAAAGCACCAAAACCACTTAGACCACTGGCTAACTGAAGTGCTACAGAATGCTCAGTCCCCAAAGCGCCCAGTTAGCACTGAAACATACTACCTCTTGCACTGGGAGTCCTTGGACAGTGCGAATGAATGACAGCGGCCAGCTTGTTGGGGGGGTGGGGGGCGCTGTGGTGTGTGTGTACCCACAGTGGTACTGGTTGTAGCGGCTATGATTTGGTCTGCTAACCACAAGGTCAGCAGTTTGAGACCGTTAGGTGTGCTCCACGGCAAAAGATGAGGCTTTCTGTCCCCGTAAACAGTCTCAGAAACCCACGGGGGCAGCTCTATGCTAGCCCATGGGCTTGCAAGGAGTTGGCATCAACTCAATGGCATCAAGTTGGGTTTCGAAGAAAACGGACTGCCATCTACTGCTGAAACGCCAGCTCCTGGGAAGCTGTGGGGGCACAGTGCTACTCTAACACACAATGGAGTCCACGAAGCAGAATCAGGAGGGTTTTGATTTCTGTAAACTATTACGTGAAAGACTTTCTTTGGACATGAATATTTTGTACATGTTATATGACTAGATTTATAGAAAAATTACAAGCACTCTATTTAATAACTACCATTACCTCTTTTTTGGTTTCTTTTTTAGGATCATAATCACTATCATTCCCATCCATTGGATGCGTTTCTTCCACATCATCATCACTGAAAAGAAATGAAGATTAGTAAACTTAATTCTCTCCATTCAATTCTATTCCAATGTTCTTATCAAACTTTAATAAATTCTAATACTGTTTCCAATAGAACAATACTTGTCCTTGGGAGGGTGAACTTGTAATTTAGAAGTTTATTGTGTAAAGAAGACATTTAACCTTTTGGGTTCAGAAACTTATTTAGCAAACACTTGTAGCTAAAAGAGAGAGAAAAACAGAGACGCCCTCCCACCGGTTGGTAATGGGTTTAGAAACAAATTGATCCATTTAGGGAAAAAGAGCATGAACATATTTCAATTTTCTGGTTAGACGATAAAGACAGGTAAAACCAGGCAAAATGATGTTTACTACAAGAAAGATTCAACTACAATAATGCAGACTTCCAGCTATCCAGATAACTGTGGGATAAGCATCTTCCACAGAATATATTCTAACTATATATACTGACTATACAATACTAAAAAAATACATATGATTACTGCTAAATACAACGCAAGTATAACTCAGATGGGAAGTTTGCTGGTAGGATCAAGTTAAAGGGTTGAAGAGAATTCTTACTCTTAAGATTTCTGACCACTCGGCTCTTCCTGTCAGAGTAGAAACAGAATGTAAGGACAGCAAATATTTATAATGTGATGTGCTATTTTTTCTGATGTCAAAGATACAAGCAATCCAATGCAGTGTCCCTAATAATGTAATTACAGAAAGGCACTGAACCTACCTGTCACCTTGATTATGTCTATTAGCTAGTTTACGAGCCTGGCGATCCATCAAACTTGTCCTAGAGCGAGTCTTTTTCCAGGAATAGTAGTATTTTACGAGGCTTGCAATTGTCTTATCTGGAAGCTTAACAAAGTCAACAACAAAGCATATGTTCAGTCAGTTACACAGCAAATAAAAGCATATATGCAAAAGATTTAGGATATCTCATAATTTACAGAGCTAAATAGTCCTATTTAGTCACACAGTCACACCAGCGTCACCAACATTTCTGAGTGAACATTCCAAAGCCTTGCCCAGTGAGAGCCAAGGGTCACAATGTAATGGTGAGAATGGGCCCCGGAGTCCCCCACCACAGTCATGCTGGTGGTAGTCAATAATCTGTTTTCTTTAAAAAGTGACACAACTGGCTTTCACTCTCTGTAAATTGGAATTTAAAAAATTAAGATAATTCAAATACCACAAATGTCACCACTTGAAATGATTTTAAGTAAATCCATGATATTGTGTAACGATAGGAACTCATTCCATAACATTTAGTCTGTTTCATAAAGAAATCCTGTACCCATTATCAGCCTCTCTCATTCCTTCCACCCCAAGTCCTGGCAACTACTTTCTACCTCTGCAGATTTCTCCTCTCTGGACATTTCATGTGAACGGAGTCACATGATACATGGTCTTTTTCACTTAGCACAATATTTTCAAGAAGAGCCATTCAAGTTTTTTCACAGTAAACTTAAAAAAGAACTTTGTTTTAAATCCAGGTTTTAAAATGATACAGCACACCAACAGATTTTATTTGGCAAACACAGTTTTTCTGTATAATCTGACTGAGTACCATGTACTAATCCGCCATACTGGCCAACAGAGAGAGACATTCCTGGTCAAAAAAGTTTGGTTACGGAAGGCATCTAGATATATTTGTGAACATGGCCTAATTCCCATCCACTTGGGCTAAAATTGTTTACTGCACTAAGTTCTCAGATTTATACTGCTTTGTTTTACTGTTCCAAATTTAAGTGCCTGAGATCTCAAGTTTTTTTCCTTTAAATCAACAACAACAAAACAAACGGAAGCAGTAGCTGATAACAAAATTGAAATAATAATGATTTTTTATATTGGGTGTTTATAACCCAATAGCTTAAATTAGAAAAAAAATCATTCAATTCATTAAAATAAAAAAACATTTAAAAATTATTAAAGAATAGGAATTTTGATCTACCCTTCCCTAGAACTATAAATACAGTTAACAGCGATTACACAGTTAAGTCAAAATAAACACTAGTTAGTTAGTGGGAAATAGCACGTAATTGTCATGCACTTTAGTGGTCGCAAAAAGCAGAATAATTATATATTTCAAAATATAATTATTTAGAATTAAATCGCAAAAGTTTTGTCTTTAATAATAATTAAGTACTTAACAGTATGTCATTCAAGTATGAATCACAGAAAGACTAAAATCACCATACCATTTGCTGAATCCTGTGAAAGCTCTTCCCATGAAAACTAAAGGCTTGTTCAAAGAGGACTTTATCTTCCACTGTCCACTCATCCGGAAAGGGGGTGAAATTAGGGAGATCAGCAAGGGACTTCTCAATGTTATGCTTATGCCAGAACAACATGCCAAGTGCCTTTGAAGAGAAATCATTCCCCTTTGGTTTTAATGGACTTAGGTTTCATTACACTTACTTTAAGAAAGTTCAACACAAATTAGGTTAAAAGTTTAAGCGTGAAAACTGAAAACACACTCACAGTTTAGGGCTTTTAATTAAGAGTAAGCAAGTAGGAGAGCTCATTTAGTGATTTTTGAAAAATCAGGTCCTCAGAAGAGTGACTAGCTGGACACATTGTACTTGCTGCAGAATGTAGGAAAACCAGTGAGCTAAAGGACTGACTCATTACCAAAGCACAGCTGCAGACTCAGATCGCGTTTTCACCCATATCTCCCCACTTGTCAAAGCTTTAAAACATGCTAAAAGGAAAATACCCAGTAAATCAATGTTGGGGTGAAGCTTGACACTATCAATGACAGCACAAAACCCAAAGTGCTCAGTTAAGAGAAAAATTCAGTACAGAAACATTTAAATTTAACTTTTCAGACATATATCATGGATTAAAATGCTTGAAGAGTACCTCACTATTACATTCACAACTTACTATTCTAACACTTATTTCTAAAAGTTATTCCAACAACAACAGAGAATTTGCCTTGAGCCATATCACTAACTTCAGTGACTTGATTGCCAAGTAAGTAGAAAGCCTGAAACGGACATCTTCTAAACTTAGTTAATAGTCTTTTAAAACTAATATGAAATAAAAAACACACACGCCACATTTGAAAGAGATAAATGTTCTAATAAACCAAAAAGGCTTAAAAACAAAAGGATGCAACTAAGGGCTTCAAAATCCACACCAAAAAATTAACCCCATTTCGAAAGAAATGACTTAATTTCACAGACCATAGGATTTTAGTTTATGATGTAACCATATTACCAAGTATTAAAAAATGAGATCTTGATAATTCAGGTTTATGACACCTTTACTACTTGTCTAAAAGCAAAGCAAATCATTTTACTATTAATTCTGATGAAAGTTGGTATACTTAGAAATCTTTCTATTCTCTTGTCACATTCTCAAACTCACATTCTCAAACTCACTCATAATTAGAATCAGTGAACCATAGATATGGTTTTTAAAGTCATTAAAAAGAAACACAGGGGCTGAGCCCCAGTGGCATAAATGATGGCGTGTGGGACTGCGGCCCGTGGGCTTGGCGGTTCAAATCCAGCAGTGGCTCTCAGGAGCAGCGCTAGGTAGCTCCCACGACCACCAGAGGGCAGTGATGCAAAAAAAAAAAACACACAAAAATCAGAACCCCTTGTGAATTATTTCAATCAAAATTAAGAATTCTTAATTATTTTCTTAAAAGACAAGCATAACTTTTCTATCTTTTGTATCAAAAAGGAAAACAAAAATTATCTATAATCTATGGAGGATTTACTGTATATACTCGAGTATAAGCCGACCTGAATCTCAGCCGATGCACCAAATTTTACCACAAAAAGTGCTGAAATACTTAGCTTATACATGAGTATATGTGGTATCAAGATTCTATTCAGGTATACTTGCCCGTAAATACAACAAAACATATTACTCATTTGGAACAATATCTGTTAGACTATAGCAGTAAAAGTAATCCAAACCAAAGACACTGAGAAAAGTGCTCAAGTTTTTGAGATGAATAACAAAAGTGTAAAGTTCATAATAATTAAAAGTCAGAATTTTCTTCTCTATAAAGTTGGCTGAACTTAGTGTATATACTTTCTGAGGCTAGAAAGGATTGTTAGATGGCCTTTGTAATTGGGGCAGAATGAGGCAACTGCTGTTTTCTCTACATACCTGCTCCACATTGTAGCCATGTTTTTCCTTTGCAATTGCAATATACTCGTCCACTGTAACAAAATGATGATAATTATTTTCATTCACGTCAGTTGTCCAGGTCTAACTTTTCTAACACAATAAAATATAATAATTCATATCTAGAAATTGAAATGTTATACCAGAGACTGTCAAACACAGGATCAAAAATTCACTAAATCCAAATTTTATGTCGCATCATTCATCTTTATGACCATGTAGTATATACATATTCAATCATTGACATTATAATTGCTCTAACACACATACACAAAACAAAAAACACTAAAATGTTGTAATGTCTTGATTTTCTGTGTCAGTCTTTCCTTGAGGGACTTGACTACTTAAGAACCCCCTCTCATATTCAGAGCTAGCCCAAAGTCCAATTTACCATCTGATTTCTGACTGCTGCATAAAGGACAGCTTAGCAATTGTTCAGTCATTTATATATAAGGATAATGATTTATCTAAGTATGCTTCAGTAACTCTATGGCAGGGGTTCTGAAACTTTTTAAACAGGGGGCCATTTCACTGTCCCTCAGACTGTTGGAGGGCCGGACTAGAGTTAAAAAAAAAAACAACAAAACAACTACGAAGAAATTCACTATGGGGCTGAGATGAGTTGGCTACTACACTCAGCAGGTGGGATAAACGTCTGTGGCCATATGTGCTCTCGGGCCCTAGTCTGAGGACCTCTGCTTTATGGTGAGTCTTGGTGGCAGAATGGATAGAGCGCTCTGCAACACGGATGGCTGAGTGAACTTACCAGCCACACTGAGAGAGAAAGATATAGGAGTTTACTTCAGAAAAGGCTTACAGCCTTGGAAAGCCTATGGAGTAGTCTTACCCTGTCCTACCACACCAGTCAAACGCACTGGGAAGGGGTTGATTCTGACTCACAGCAACCCCACTAGAATGGCGGCCTGGGTTTTCCAAGACTGTAACTCTTTCCAGGAGTACTTCTCCTATTTCTTCTATGGGAATAGCCAGTGATTTTGAGCTGCCGATCTTTCAGCTAGCAGCCTGACCCCAAACTACGTTGCCACCAGGGCTCCCCTACTCGGTCCTACAGGCTTGCTGCTAAGTCAGAATCAACTCAATAGCCCTAACTTGGGTTTTGGAGTATCCCAAAATGATGTTTGAGTATTTTTATTCATCCTCCATATATAATCAGGTCAATAGAATTATTTAGCTAAGCACTGCTTCACTGATGATGTATTATTTCAAAGGCTCATTGCTTAGAAATCTGCTAGTTCACATTCAGTTTTGTTAAGTCCAATAGCCAGTCTTTCCTGACCTTTTATAGTAAACATGTACCTATACATAACACTCTGGTGGTTTCAGAACTCCTGGTGGCCCAGGGGTTAAACATTAGACTACTGATGGAAAGGCTGGCAATTTGAACCCCCTAACTACACTAACAGAATATAGGGGAAATCTGCTTCTGTAAAGATTTGGAAACAGTCTGGGCAGTTCTGCTCTGTCCTATAGGGTTGCTGAGTTGAAATCAACTCTATAGCACTGGACTTTACATACTCACTCATATACACATCTCTATATCTATGCTTTCATCTATTTTTGAAAAACAGCGACTAGGAATTCTGAACCTAGATGACTGGTCAACCTGGGTTTAAGAGCTTCCACCTGATCACTAGCTACTTGACCTCTTTGTACCTTCACTTCCTCATTCTAAAATGGTAATAAAATCAGCCCCCCCCTTTCATAGGATTAAATAAGTTATCATATGCAAAGTTTTCCGAATATCATCTCACAATAACACCTTAATAAGAACATTACAAGAACTTTCTAAATGTCTATTATTTTGTCAGTAGTTTAATATTTGAATATGCTATTATAACAATAAGGCTAATATGCTATAACTCTCCAGCCTAAGCTTTGGGTGTAGAAAATTCCTATGCTACACATTTAGAACCCATAGCACCTTTGGGTCACTCCTTACGGTTCTATACACATGCTAACTCACACAAGTGTCCTATAGTCAACAGAAAGCTCAACACCATCATTAGACCTTGGGTTCTCAAACCTGGCTATGCATTAGAATCCTGGGGGGCCTTGAACATAAAATGTCAAGCTGCTACCCCTGATGCTGTGAACTTACGTTTGGGACACCAACCAGACTGGACTAGCTTTTAGATTCTAATGCATGGTCAGAACGGAATACCCACGGCTCTGGATCTTCAGATGAGTATTCCCATGAACATTACGTGACATGTCCACACTATAAATTTTGCTCTTCACTCGGCCACGAAGAATGACGTTGCAAAAACCCCAAAATTCTAAAACAGCAAAATTCAGTGAAGTGTTGACGTGTAGTTTGTAAATAAAAACCTCAGACATAATGCGAACTGCGCAAAAGTCTCTTTCAAGTTTCAGTCATTGGTCCAGCTGAACAGTTCCAGTTTCTGTTAATGCCTCATGGCATGATTCCTAGATTATCAGCTAAACTTTGCTGGTGTTCTAATTCTCTTAAAGAAGAACCACCTGGTATGAAGAAGCATACTCAGCAGACGCATTCCAAGTTCTTGCAATGCATCAATACAAACGTTTAGACTTAGGACATCATTAATTTTCAGGGGTCTAAAGAGAAACCACGAGACATCTTCTGCATGTTAGTAACTATTTAGTTAATCAAGCTTATTTTACAGCTGCCAGGATAGCTGTTCCATACAGTTTTACAAATGCAACATTACCTAATTGGGTATTTCAGTGTTGTTACCTGTGTGTTTCCTATATCTGATGTGCCGCAAGGGACTGGGTCTGCTACATCACACTGAAGTCTAAAGCCACACCATAGTCCAAGTAGTACATAGTCAATGATCCTGAAGGTCTCCGTCCAGAAATGGAGCGCACGGTGACCGATGGCTGCTGAAGTCAGTTCTTTTCCCCTTGTTAAAATGGTAATGACAGTGGGCTCTTTGCCGCTTGAGGCACGTCTTTACAACTCCACAAACTGAAAAAGGCCTGGGCTGCTGTCTACATAGTAACTCCCACCCCAGCTTGATGCTCTAGGGAGTAATGTCATCAGATCCTAGGTTTGTTCATTCTTCATAGGCCTGACACAAATGGGAATGATTAACCCACCAGCTTTCGAAAGGAAAAATCACTCATTAAACAACCTCCATTACATAAATAAGACAATAAAGATAACACTCTTCTCTTTTGATAATCTGAGAGGTCCAAAAACAAACAGAAGGAAATTTTTAATCAACTGCTAGGTTGTTTTTGTTCACAGAAGCATTCAATAGGAGCAAACTTACATTTGGCATCTGGGATACTGTGATATGGAGACCAGACAAGCATCCCTCCATTGTCTTTATCTGTGTACTTTGTAGTACCTGGGGGGGAAATTAATTACTGTGAATGATAGGTTTCTTTCTTTCAAAGTTAAGTATAAATGCTAAGAGATGCTATATTAGCACAGTACCTGCAGAAACCAAGTACAGGGAAAAATGGAAAACAAAGATCTATATTAAACATGGTAAATGTCCTTTGTACGGAAATGAACAGTGAACACTGCTTTCAACTTAAATGTCTTCTTTTCTGAAGTACACCATCCTTGCCTAACAGAGAATAAAACATTTAATCTTTGTTACGGTAGTCAGAGGTCATCATTCAAAATGTCCTCTCAAACCTAAGAGACTGTCTTAGAAATGTCTCAGATGTCGTTTTGTCCCATACTTACGTGGGCCCAGATTTCAGTACTGGTCAGTTTTCAATAATTTTGATTTAATCTTACTTCTTGCTAAGAGCATGCCAGCTGTCCTTTTCTAAACAATTTCCTTTTATAAACTTACATTTTGTGAAGAAAGTCACTAAGCCTCTGGCAGCTCCCCTCTACTAACAGGTAAGAGACTCCGACAGTTCTACTGTCGGACAGCGAGCGATCATTGTAAAGCTGACCATGGTGGATCCAACCATGGTCTGAGATGGGGTCAACTGACTTCTTTCTTGACCTGACCTGAACTTGCTTTAGGCACAAATCTCTCACATGTTCCACAACAGAAATTTCCTCTCTAGACTTTTGTTATTTTTCACCTTAGAGTATATTTTCATATTCTTCTTTTGTTTCATTTATTGTTGGTTAGGTTACCCCGTTTATGAAGCACCAGAATGAATGTATAGTGAGTAACTGATGCAATGGTCCATCTAGCAGAGTTGGGGGGGGGGATTAAGGAGCAAGCAGTGAATGCGAGGCTGGGGAGGGAGCGATAGACCTGATCATGATGCACATACAACTCTTTTTAAAAGCAATTGAACTATAGAAGTGTTTAATATGTAATATTCAAGAAAACCACTAGTACTAAAAAAAAAAACAACAAAAAACAAACTTGACCAATGGTTACGGTTACCATAGGTGGATGAGAAAGAGTTGTTGTTTAAGGGTGGGGGTACTGAGTTTGTCAATGGTGGTAAAATGATTTGGAAAGATTATCAATAATGATCATACAATAAGAAGTATATATTCAAATGGCATTGAATTATACATGTAGAAGTTGAACTGGAGAATATTTTGTTGTGTATATTATTGCCACAATTAAAAATAATTACACAAATAAAAATGGGTACATGGAAGAAAATGTTTTAAAATTGATTTGGTAATAAATGTACAATGCAAGGGCTGAGTCCTGGTGGCGTAGTGGTTGAGTGTGGGACTGTAGCCCACTGGCTTAGCAGTTCAAATCCAGCAGCAGCAAGGCTGGGTAGCTCCCATGACCACCAGAGCGCAGTGATGCTCCCCCCCCCCCCCCGCCCAAAATAATAATTGTACAATGCTTGTTGATGTGACTGATGGAGTGTCAATAAAACTGTTAATAAGTAAATAAAAATGGCAAAAATGGTAAAAAAGAAATCATGAAACAAAAGTTAATTCAATCTAAGTCTCCTAATCCACAGGAATACTAACCCTGTTTCTAATTTACTTCTAACCTGCTATTTTGAAAGTCAGAACAATCAAATTCTATTAAAGCTGCTTACCAATTAAGAATAAAGAGAACGCATGAAAGTCTGATCCCTGAGCTAAGAACATGTTTGTAAGTTCCTCCTCTTATTGTCTGTGGTCCTTGTCTAGCTTCTTCCTAATAAAACAGTCAATTTTATTAAAACTCTCAACAATGAAGGATTTTTTTAAAAGCATTTCACAGTTAAAGACCTGCCTAGAAATGGCTGGGTGGTGCAAACAGTTAAGAAGTTCAAATCTACTCACAGAGACTTTGGAAGAAACGCCTCATCACCAGCATCTTAAAAACCAGCTACCAAAACCCTATGGAGTATACTTTTCCACTGAGATACATGGGATCACAAGGAGTTGGTTATCACCACTGTGATAAATGATTTAAGTTTTTACCTATGAATACACCATTTACCTTTACATGGTAATATATGTAGTAATATAAAAAGTGGCTATCAAAACAAACCAAAAGAAAAAAAAAAACCCTTTGCCAAGTCAATTCCATTTCATAGTGACCCTACCCTAGAATTTTTCCAAAGGTGTAAATTTTTACTGATTATATAGCCTCTTCCTCCCAAGGAGCAGCTGGTGTGTTTTAACAATTATCCCACTACTAAGTAATGCGAGAACTCCAAAACCATCCACATTAAGTATTACCATAGAACTCTGAGGGTAAATCTTAAAGTTACTCAGCATTAGGAATAAAAAAAAACATTAAGTTTTGGAGTGAGGAAATTATTACCTATGTGATCTTCATTTAGAAGCTGTCTGCCAAGAAATAATTTATTAACAGCGGTTTAGTATTTGGGTTGTTGTTTTTTTTTAAATCATACATTACCACTCTAAGTTCAGTCACTGTCAGTGAATCGAGTTCTTTTTTTAATGTTGTGCTTTAATATCAGGAAACGGATGTAGAAAACACATATCAAGAGCAACATAGTGCATTAGAAAAATAATTACATATTTCTAAGTTAAAAATTATTGTATTTCCCCACATGTATATCTTTAATAAAAGAAAAATACAATTCAAGAAAACACAAATCTAAAGTTAATTATCAAGATATGCTAAAATATAAAATGTTCAATGCTTAAAAAAAAAAAAACTTCATTGACATAATTTCTAACCCTATAACCAAAATTCCCAAAGAGCCCAACTGCTCAGATAAAACCCAAGTTAGATGAGGCATTTATTTATTAAATCTATTACTTTTTTCTGTATCCTAAGCCAAAATCTTTTTAACATGGGATTGATTCTTCTTATACAATTGATTTATTACAAAACAATCACTTAAAAAGCCTACTTAATAGAACATGGAATATTGCAAAGAAAGGTTCCCATTTAGCCTCAAGGCTTAGTAGCATATAGTGCTTAATATTCAAACATTTCCTTGCCTCTCACTCCTGCATTACAGAAAAGTCTGAAGTAATGTCTACATGAAAATTTTCATTTCGGAGTTTTTAATATTTTTACATAGGTTCCATTTCTCCCAAATTCTTCTCCTGGTAAAGGGGTGATCTGACAAACCAGCATCCAAGCTGTGGGGACTAACAGCCCTTCTAACATTGGGGGATCTGGTATGTGGGGGGCGCAGGGGGGTTAGTGGGGGGGAAGCAGTGCTCAATCACAAACAATCCCTAATTTGGTATTTTATAAATATTCTTTCCCTAAGCCTGAATTGGACTCCACCATGAGGATCTATCATATGTGAAGTGCCAATCAGGCCCAAAAGATGAATCAATTTCACAGGAAATGATAACTGTTAATGTAATGATGTAATGGCCAATTCTGGATTGTAGTCTCAGCCTGGTCACGTACCAGCTGGTTCTTCTTGGGCAAATCTAGTCAACCAGTCTGTACTTCTTTGCCCTCATCTGTGCAAAGGATAGTGAGAGCCAGCTTCACACAGTTGCTTAGAGAATTAGATGGATTTCTAGATAAAGCACCCAGCCCTTGATAAACATTATATAAATTGTAACTACTATTATAAGAAGCTCTGTTGGCACTGTCGGCTAAGCCCTAGACTGCTAATCACAAGGATAATGGTTCTAATCTACTATGGACTCAAAAGATAGCATGATGAGACCTCTGCTCCCATAAAGATTTATAACCTTGGAAATCCTAGATAGGCTCACTATGAATCAAAATTGCTTCGATGGCAATGGATTGTGATCCCGTTATTAAAGATAGTTCCCTACTTTTCCCTAGAAATGTTTCTTCTCACCTATTAATCAACTTAATAAATCTAATGTGAATATAACTCAAATGACTGGTGCTCACTCTCATCAACTCTTCAAAGTATAACTCAACTGACATGATCTTTTTGTTTTTCTCACAAGGCACACCTTCTATAACAAAAGAAAATAACTTTGTTAAAAACAACATATTTACTCCCTTAGAATGCAGAGAACCTAGTTGTTTCACCTTTTCTCATATAAATGATGAAGAATATTTTAAGAAAACCATGTGACATACTATTTATAGGCTTAAAAATGTTGAGATGAAGATTTAAATATTCCTTAAATTTCTAGTATTAATACTCAGCTGAGTAATATGTTTATTATCACCAACTTCAAACTGGGACACACAAAGCCTTTCCACGGGGCTTAAGAATATGTTTTAAAGGGAGAAATTTTCAGATTTATAACTTTGTCTTATTTTCCTAAGACGGAGCTGCTTGAGAACTCACCTGTCTAACTAGACTTTCTCTTCATAAATGCCCTGCTCTCATTGTATGCAGAGGAAATCTCTTACCCATCTCAAACCTTACAAGAGAACTGTTCAAAATTTTAAGACTCTTAGGGCATCAAACAGTGCCATTAAAACCCTCCTTCAACCACGGCACCAATTAGTTTTAATTAATTATGCATTCATGTCTGTAATAATTTCAGCCAAGAAAGATTTAACACTTTGAACTGTATGCTCACAAGTTTACATACCATGAAATACATGAAAGAATGCAAAAATAAAAAATAAAAAAGAATACATCTTATGAGTAGGCAAAGTGATCCATGAGTATTTTCAACAAAGACAAAAAATATATTGTGAAAGGTAATAGTCTGTGAGAAAAGGATGAAGAAACGGTGCAAAAGATAAATTGGAACAATATAAAATTTCAGACTGCTAAAAGCCTACTCAAATGTTTTATAAATAGGTATCATATCATTGTAATATTTGTTTGATAGTATGTATTTGAAATAAGGACAAGGCACTTAATTCCAAATTCTTGATATTTTCAATATAATGGAGATTATATTTTTCATCTATTTAGATTCACAGCAAAAAAACCCAACTTGAACTATTTTTTCAGTATTCTTTTGACTACATAAGCAAAATATTGTAGACGCTTGCTTTATATACATCCCTTTTCACATCTTTTTTTTTTTCACATAATCTTATGACACTAAGAAAACTAAGGCCAAGAAAAGTCAAAGAGTACATCCAAGGTCACTATCTTTTACTAGCTTAAAGGCATCTGAGGTGAGACTCTTAAAATCACCACACATAACTGCTCCTCAAAATGTAAACACATAAACATACGTAGGCACTAGAAGCAAGTTGGAAAAATCTAGACAACAATCAAGATAGTAAAAGGCATACGATAAGCAGACTACAGTGAAAAGTGGTTTGCTGCACCTGCAGGTAGGTTACAATTTAGCACCCTATCATCTGATTGCCCTCCTTATGTTTAAAGTTGCTAGTTTTTAGTATTTTCTGCTTTCTTTTCAATCGAAGTATGTTTTACTTTATTGTTAGGTTTTGTTTTTAATGTTCTTCTGTATATGAAATAAAGGGGAAATAAACTAGAGATGGTATCTGGATTAATGGGGGTATGACAGGAAGTTCAGGCAAAAGTGGGGAGCTAATAATGATGAGAACAAGAATGAAGAAAATGTTCTAAAACTAATTGTGGTGATGACTATACAACTCTTCTTGATATGTCTGAACTAGTGAATTGTATGTGAACTATATGTCACTAAAACGGTTAGGGGGGCTGGGAAGGCACACGATAATCAGAGATGTGGAGAGACTTAATACCACCAAGAATGAATCAGTAGTGGCGAGTGCACTTTGGACTCATGGTCCTCATTCTGGGAATGTTCTAGAACGAGGAAATGCAGCTAAAATATCTTCCCCTAGAACCAGCACTCTTCATTTGGATTTCTGACTTCCTAAAACCTATGGGGATCACTGAGTCAGCAGTGAGAATAACTGTAAGTAAATTTCTATTTGTTGATTCCAAAATATTATTAAGAATAAGAAACCTAATTAGTGAATTAGAAATCCATTATTGTTTATAAGTCTCTTAATTAAGGTGCTAATCTAACCCATGAGTTTTCAAACTTATTTGGCTTACCTTTGCAGAAAAAAATGTACTCAGTACCCCACAATGAAAAAGTTGGTAGTATAGTTCACAATGTAAAATAACATGTAGATCAGGAGTCCTCAAACTACAGTCCGAGGGCCACATGCACCCTGCCAAAGACATTTATCCAGCCACCGGGTGCTTCTGCCACTGCTGTCCCGCTTAGCAGCCTGGGTCTGCAGTGAATTTATTCATAGTTGTTTTTGTTTTAACTCTAGAACTCAAGTCCGGCCCTCCAACAACTGTCTCAGGGACAGGGAACTGACCCTGTTTAAAAAGTCTGAGGACCCGATGGAGATGATCTGCTTTGCAGCCTGCCCTGGTACATTATAGAGTTCCTCAGGGGGTAGTATTGTCCACTTTGGGAGACATTGTCCTAACCTCAATAGCTCAAATATAGTTCTTAATTCTTCTCAGATTTTCTATGTCAGCTCAATAATTATTTCTGTGCTTCATCATTGTCATCCCCACCATCATCTTCTCTTGTCAAAGTAATCTTCACGGAAAAAAAAGTCCTCTTAATTTTCTTACATTGTACTCCTAATCTCAGCACCTTAAGAGCTTTTTCTTCAAGTATTTGGAATGTTATGGGTGAGCAATATTAGACTTTATTAGACTTAAGGTAATAGGAAAAGAAAGGGACAATGTCACAATTTGTCACATTTTCCCAAATGTTTACATTCTTACCTAATTATTCTGAATACTGAAGGACTTTAAATAATAGCACAAAGCATTAAAACATGCCAGCAGTACTACCCAAATGGGTCAAAGGCTCAATAGTCCCTTGCAAAAGTGTAATAAATGATTATTTACTGTGGCTGGACAAGGTTGCCTATAATAACCATATGAAAGCCCGCCCAAGTTTAAATCCTAACTGCTTAGGTTCAGAAATCTTCTAGAGAAGAATGACACAGAAAAGGAAAGAAAAAAAGAAACAGGTGAACTGAAACAACGTCTGGGGGAAAAGATGAGGTGTTCTCTTCCTGTAAGAGTTACACTCTTGGAAACCCTCAGAGGCAGTTCAACCCTGTCTTACAGCGCGATGGCAGTGAGGGTTTTTCCTGTTTTTTTTTTTTAAGGAATGTGACATTCTCATCCTAGTAAAGAATATCTATTATAGCTTCCAAATAAATTAAAAACTATTCCAAAATAGTGATTGCCTCATGATTTTTTTCATTCTATTAGGTTGAAAACAAGCACAATAATGAGGAAGGGAATCAAACAACTCAAACGCTGACCACGTGAGAGATGCAGAGGGAGATGCTCAGTCCCCTGGGAAGTGGAGAATGCTTCCTGGTGGTCAAGCCTTGGCATGTGAGAGTCTGTTCCAGCATGAAGTCTGGCTCTTAACTACAGTACATGCCCCCTAACAAACCTGCTCAGAAAGAAAGCACATTTTTGGAGCGTTGCCTAATAGATAAATATTGACTCATAAGTCTACCTCATGGGGCAAAGAGAAAAGTTCAAAACAGCCAAGAAAGCCCCACTCCAGAAATGTATAATAGCATACCCAGAATCATTCTTTTATAATTATGAAATTTAACTTTCACTGAACAACTGCTGGTGCACAGGACGTTCCTTTCATTTACTTCTGCCAAGAACTCCATGAAGCCGTTTTTATTTCCATTTCAAGGCTAGGAAAATTCAGCTGCGAGGCAGGCTTGCTCAAGGCGCAAAATAAGAGTTGGGAGTTGGAGGTGGAATGCCATCTATCTTAAATCTAAAGCATGCTCTTTCCAAATGTCAAGCTAAAACCCAAGGCAGGCAGGCACAGGAAGGTGAAAGTGTCCTTCAACTACAAGCTACATCAATGAGGAAAATTGGTTTCGCTAAGCACTTGGAATTCTCTGCAGCCCACTACCGGCTCCAGGCTTTGAATAAACAGCATCAACACCGTACCATTCAGCAGTATATAACCTCAATCCACTCTCTTTCAACCTACTGGAAAAATCGAGAGCCCTGGTCATCCTTTGCACCCAGAACCCTCCCCTCCTCCTCCTTTAGGTCAAGCAGCAGCCAGCACCCACCCCCACCCCCCTCCTCCCCTGCTCTAGAACTGCTCAGATGGGCGGTAAACAGAACTGTCGCGCTGTTCTTAGTGGAGAAAACCACTAGCACAAAACGCCCCGGATAGCTACACCCTATAAACACCTTTCTCCTAAGAAAATACAGGCAAGTCCCTAGCGGGGCTTGAACTTGGAGGTGTAACACCGAGGCTGAGTCCGACACAGGGAATGTTTCCACCAAGGAACACTGGACAAAAAACGGGATCGAAGGTGGTTTTTTTTTTTTTAAAGGAAGGGGTGGGGGGGGCCCTTTTAATCCCCTGTGCACGGCGTTAACTGAAGAGGTCTGGATGGGGCTGGGCGAAGGAAGCGCGCTCCGCTGCGAGAGGCTCCAGCAAGGGCGCCTCCATATGCGGAACTCTCGCCCAATCCCCGTCCAGGCAGAAATCCCGTGACCGCCGGGGAGCCTGTTTGGAGAAAAGTAGACAGGGAACCCGCAAGCTGGCTTGGCCGAGGCCGCTGGAACCTGGCTGCTCGCGGGGAAAATGTCTCCTTGGCAGCTGCAGCCACCGTCCTGTGGTGGGACTTCCGAGGCGGGCTCGTCGCCCAGGGGTGCCCCCCGCGGCAGCCCCCCCCTCCCTGCCCCCGCCCCCCCCCCGCCTCCTCCGCGCGGCCCCGACTCTGCGCCGAGACGCCGCGACCCGAGTGCCAGCACCTCGCCAAAAAAAAAAGAGAGAGAGAGAGAGAGAAGGAAAATCCCTTCCGCGCGGGGCGGGTAAGGGCAGGGCTTGCCCAGGGCTTCAGCGGGTGACAGCAGCCCGGGCACCCGTCGCCCTGGCAGAGCCAGGCCCTGGGCTCCCGGGGCTGGTTTTGTGGCAATTGGCATTTGCACGCTTCTTCACCCTCCTCCCAGCCGTTCCTCCCCCAGACCCAGAGCCCCGAATCCGCCCGGGGCCGTCTCCCTCGGCTCACCCCGACCCCTCTCCGGGCTCGGGGTGGGGGGTGGCGGGGTTCGAAGGCGTCGCCACCACCGGGCAAGTGGCCTCGGAAGGCCACCATGTTAACCTTGCAATGCACACATCTGCCCACACGCCCTGTGTCACAGCCCTGCCGAGGCTGACAGCCTCCCCATCCCAGCCCCGCATCCTCTTCTCCCAAGCCCGCACCCAGACCCCCCCCACCCCCACCCCGCCCGGCCACCCCGCAGCGACCCCAGCAAAGGGGAGACGCGATTTTGTTGGGGCAAAATGTACCTACCTGGATCAAAT